>JAUKPT010001577.1:0-14942 GCA_032273505.1 Nanomia bijuga
TTAGCTTGATTGGACAATTTTAATTTTTTGGGGCCTGGGGTCATTTGGGGGTCAAAGGCCGCATGTCTCTCGGTTCGGTGATGACGTCATCAATATAAATAAGCTTGCTAAGGTTCGCGCGTCATCACGAATATACTCGGAAAGATTTTCGGTTTTCGGTTTTCGGATATGCTCGGAAGGTTGGCGAGTTCGGCTCCGCAAAAAAGTGAAGTAGATCGCTTGTTTCAACACTACTAATAATCACTTTGTAGGATTCAATTACTTACAGCAATGTTATCGCTGTCTAAAGTCTGTTCACAAATAGTTGGCACAGATTTTTATTTTTGCAATGAAAGCTTTGCATTTCACGGATTTTTTTAATTTTTTGGTGCATAGAAGATATAGTTACTTAGGTAGGTATGGTGGGTAAAAAAGTTTGGGAATAGATTTTAAAGGTGGAAAAAATGAAGAAGAAACTTTACGACTCATAGAACCGCTGACTTTTGCAGCCCAAATAATATATCAGCACGCATCTAAATTCATGCCCAATCGATGCAGCATAAACTTATTACCACTTTTTTGTATAAATTTCAAATAATGGGCCCAATAACACAGGTCGAGTGAACAGACTTTAGATAGATCGTTAAATGAGAAGGTATAAGATTTGAATTTCATTTTATTTTTTAACAGACTTTTCTCATTATCTTCTGAATGCGAACCTTGTTTTTCACAAAAAATGGCACGATTATAGATTAATTGTTTCATTTGCCCTGCGTAGAATTAAAAACTACAAGTTTCAATATTTCTTAGTGTTTTATGTCACTTTAGGTGAAATCGAAAGTTCTTCATTTTTCCACGAATGTCCAACCATTTTTTTGGTGATTGTATAAAATTTCATTCTTTTATAAATTCACTCTGAAAAAATTAGATCAAGAAAATACCATGAAGGTACTTTCTGTAAATTGACCTGCATGTTGGCATGACCTGTAGTTAAGTGAATGACGAAAAACCATTTGTTTGGAACAGCATAAATAGTTGAAAATTCATGCTTACTTTATCGAGTGTTTCATTTAAATCTACAGGGTTAATCCTTTCTTGAACTGATTAAAAAAATACAGATTTGTAGCAAAATGAGATTTAAGCATCATCGTATCTGAACCAAGCATCTACCAGCCTGTAAAAAGTAAAGATTTTTTCGATTGATGACAAAGCTAATAAAGAAGTTAATCAACGAGTTGATTTTTGAGATTATCCAAAACTATCATAAAAATACTTATAGTATCAGAGATGTGTCAACTTGAAGCTATTTCAACAACATCAACAAAGATAAATGATAAAAACGAGGAGTAAATTACTGTCGATAAATCTTACGCCTTAAAGAGAATTCATATTGCTTCTTCAGAAATCTCATAGAGATTTTATTGTTTAACAGAAATCTCGTACGTTCTTTTCCATTTATAAAAAGATTTCTGTTTTCGCGTGAATAAACAAAAGCAAACATGCTAAAGTTATAGCTAATATCGAAATTGAAGAATATACACACTTCAATAGAAAATTCATATCATAACATTTGTTCGGAAAAAAGCTGTGTTTAATATTCTCTTACCTTTCTAAGATTTAATTAATTTTTTTTCAGCATAACTAAAAGTTGTTACTAAGTAGCATTGAAAAACTAACGAGGTATGTAGCTTCTTCTGTTGAGAAAGAAGTTTATTGCGCGAAGTCTATCTTTTTAATATAAATTGAATACATTCATTTGACTTCAAATGACATTTTTGTCATTATATACTTGGAGTCTAGTGATTGACATAATGATAATTTGAACAAAAAAACTTTTAAATATGTCACAACAAGAAAGTCCTGAGGAAGTGATTGGCATCATATTTTGTCTTGTATTCACGGAGGTGACCTGATTATGTCAAATATGGTTAGTCCGAAATCACCACTGTCGTTCTACTATCATCCAGATCGAAGACCATTTGAGAAACTACCATTAGCTAAAGGAAGAAACATTTTCTACTTCAATCCGGACGATAGAGACTATACTGGTGTTGTGAATATTAAAGATGGCGGATTTAATATGCCAGAAGTATGTCATCGGTACTATCAGTGTACTCCACCGTCACCAAAGACTTTGTCAAGGAATAGCAAAGTTGAAAATAAGAAACCAAGTGTAAAAGAAAAACCAAAAAGAAAACCAACAGAAAATGAAGTACGAGGCCCAGAAGTGAAAGAAAAACCCAATCCGAGAGTTCTTCCAAAACCGTATCTTTCCAAAAAGAATAGTGCCAAATTAAATGCAGATCGAGAACGACGTCCAAGATTTATTGGATTTTCTCCAAAACGCAAATCAGAAGCAAATAACACAGCTGAGTATGTTGAAATCCAGCAACCTGATGATGAGTTACTTGTTGCTGAATCACCGATAGTTGCGCAACGACGGAACATCACACATAACCTTCCAGATGGTTTTGGGGATGAATTGTTTAATGAAGATGCAGATTCAGATGTCATTTCAACGTGTAGCTCATGTTCAACTCTCAGTGATGTAGATAACGTTCCGAAGTACACACCACTTCACAATGACAATGTATTTGCTCCTGGATTGAACATGAGAGAAATCAAACCATCTCAAAGAAAAAATGAACGCGGGAAAATGTTCAAAGAAAGCGGCTCGTCTGATACTTTTCTTGTTTCAAGTATAAGTTACAGTATTTCTTCAAGTGAAGATGAAGAAGAAGAAGAGAAGAAAGGTCCTCCGAAAATCAATAAAGAAGAATCTAGTACTTTCAGATCGACACGGTTGTTTCAACGGCAAGATGCTCTCAGTTTAAGTGAAGTAGGCAAGACTGACAATGAAGGACCGGAAGATATTAGGTATGCTGTTCTTAAATTTCAAGATTTTTCGGATATTGAGAATTATAACAGTGAAGGGAATGATAGTGGTTTTGTCAGGAAAATTGCTCGGCTCAGTAATAGTATGAGTGATTTGACGAGTATTGATTCAGGCTTTGACAAATCTATTGAAGTTGAAATGAAAATCTCAACCACGAAGAATCGTGATCATTATGAAAAGAAAGAAGTTAAAGTGTCAAATAAGAGTTTCCAGAGCGAACCTGAAGACAATTATTGTCCATATTGTTCTATAGAAGACGAGAACACAAAATGTGACAGTGATGGGTCTGGAAAACATTGCAAATCAGAAAAAGGAAAGATGATTCACGATAAAGGATTATTGAAAATAGTAGATCGAGAGGGCGGAAAATCACAAAAAAAAGTAGATCAAAGACCTGAAGAACAGAAAATGATCTCCGAAGATACGATAAAAGAAAACGTTCTTACAATCCAGAAAAGTGAGAAAGAGTTTCATTTCGATGAGCCATTTTTAAATGAAAGTATTGATTCAAGTATAAAAAAAGAAAGAATGACCAATAATCTGCTAACTGACAAGAAGGGTCATTTAATGGATAAAGTAATTGATGTAAATAAAAATAATATGTACGGAAAGTTACGGGTTGATATCAATTTTGATGACCATGCTGATGGTGATGTGATTAAGGGTAGAGTTCCTTACAAAACAGATGATGGGTTTAGTATTGTTGGGGATAACACAAAGTTGCGTTCCGTCGATATTGATGTTCCATCAACTGTTAACAAAAAGGAAGGTACAACACAGAAAGACAAAGACATAAACATCAAATCCAACAAGTTGAAATATGTCAAAGAGAAGGAGAAACGACCACGAATGATCTTTCAAGATACGTTTGATCTAAGCGTATCTGAAAATGATTCTGACAAAAATGAAGAGAAGGAAAAAGCTAAGAGCACAAAAATTGGAGATATAGTAATTGCAACAAAAGACGTCGTTCTGAATGTTAATTATCCTCAAGAAAAGAAAGCAGGTACTGTTAAAAGAAACAATAGTTTTGAAAGTAATGAGGACATCAGAAAGTGGATTCAGAATCAAATTAAACACTTCAAAACAATTCAGATCGAACTGGACGAGAGTAATGATGACTCAGAGAAATATGTCAAACAAATGAATCAGAAGAAGATACACAAAGGGAAAAATATAAAGAAGAAAGCAAAATTCTTTGAAAATAAAGATGAAGACGGTGAATGTGAATCTGAGAACAATGATTTGACGAAGATGATGTTCATCAAAGAATATGTTCAAAATATAATTGAAGATATGCTTCGCAAAAAACGTGAAGATGAAATAAAAGAGAAAATAGTTGAGGAAGAAAAGAAAAAGAAAAGAAATGAGGGGGATTCTGAAAAGGAATCTGATCGAGAACAAAGCGATGTTGCTAAATTAGAATTCATTAAGGAATATGTAAGGGGTATCGTTGAAAACGTAGTTGTCGAAAAAAGAAAAGAGCTTATAGTTAATAAAATTGATATTTCTGGACTAAGAAAAACAATCGAAGTCCCAGCTAGCAAAAACGAACAAAGTAAAACTGAGGAAACTAAACAAGACATTATTAAGTTGAATGCTATTGGTCAGTACATTCAAAATCTCATAGACAATGTCATACAAACAAGATGGGATGAACTCTCAAAAAACATTGCTACAGATGTCATAGATGAAGTTGGGGATGTCATCGAAAATGTCATCGAGGATCTGATCAACACAAAATCTGACGATCAGTTACCTATACCTGAACAAAAAAAAGACATTCATTCCCCAACACGAAACGAACTTCTAGTATTAAAGGACATCTCACATAAGAAGGTAGAACATATTAAAAGCGACAGTATCAAAGAAATTACAATGGATAAAAACAATTATCTCGCTTCTAACATTAATATTGAGGAAAAGACCGATGGTGAAATCAATGTAATGCCAATCCAGCGATTCGTGAATCCTTCTGTTGAAATACATGTAATTGAAGATGAAGAAAACAAGGAGATTCAACAAGTTAAAAGAGAAGACAAAGAATTAGTTATTGAGGAAATCAAAGACGTCAAAACACTAGAGAAGACTTTCCATGAAAATGACGATGTATTTCTTAAACTTGTCGAAGCAGAGGAAGAAGAAAAAAGAAAAACAGAAGAAGAGAAAAACAAAGTCAACGAATACGTTCGAAATCTTATTAATGATGTCATTAACGATCGATATAATGAAATTTGCGAACAGAAAGTGACAGATATTCCCTTAAGTGATGATTATAATGGTGATGAAAGTAATAACGAAACAGACCTCGATGATATGACTGATTCATTAAGTAGCAAGAATCAACTGCATATCAAAACGACCGGTAAGGATCATACAGATGAATCTAAGAAGAAGAATGAAAACAAGGTTGAAGATAATGGAACTTATTTCTATTTCATGGATGCCAAATGTGATGGTAATGATCCTGATACTGGACAGTTCTTCTTTGAAAGTGACAATAAAGATTTGAAAAATGATGACAAAAGTAGCGATAAAGGTTATTCTAAAAATGATGAATCTGGTATTGATACAAAATCTGAGGATTTATGGTTAGACGATAACACAGTACCCAGTGATGGATTATTCATAAGAAATATTGATACTGGTGAAGTTATACCAATCTCAGAAGTCAAGGAAGAAAAATTGAATAACCAGAATATCTGTAGATCAGATGTGGTTCTTGATTCGCCACACATCTCTGATGGAGAAATAAAAAGGAAAGATGATAAATTAACTGTGGATCTTGATATAGTATCATCACCAAAAACACTTATGCAGGAAATGATTGATTCAGACTTGCCATTACTGCTGAGTACCAATTCCACACCTGATCAGCCAAAATCAAGCCCCGACATCCCTGCATATGTCAGTCCACCTGCATCAAAGAAAAGACCAAAGGTAAACAGAAAAACTTTGTACAGGAAACTATCTGCTACATTTTATAATCCATGTGAAGATATTTTTCGTCAAGCAGAAGTGATGGAAGATGCTATGGAGCGGTACCGGGAGTTCAAACAAATACATGATGACAGTCGAACGTATGAGAACATTGTTCGATGGAAAGACGAACTGGTCGAGTCATTTCATAAACGAAACTTTGGAATTATTTGAACACTTTCTGCTGACGTAAATGGAGTTTTATTTTTTAATTATATTGTAAATTCAAATTAAAAAAAGGATACATTTTAATTAATCTTTTCTTATGTACATTGTCCTTTATAGAAATTAATTTATATTAAATAGAAGAGGTTTTGAAATTATTGTTTGAGCAATCCCAAATTGAGTGTCTATTAATGTGTTCTACTAAATCATAAGCATTTAAGCATTTAAGTGTAAGCATCGTTCCATTTTTCATACATAAAGATGTCGTATTGTGCATTAATTGCGGGTGGCAGTATGATGGCAAAAGAAGCATTTTAAGCCTAAGCCCTAATTCATAATTTCTCGAGGTGTTGGTTGTAAAAAACAATGGGGATATTTTGAGAATTTTGTAATTTGAACATTTTGAAAAATGGTACAAATCCAAAAATAAAAAGATGTCCAATAGTGAGGAAAATGAAAATTGTCAAAATCAAAAAGCTCCACAACTTTCTTTTTATGGACGCAAAGCTGTTTCGCCAGATTGCCCAGTCCACATTATTTGCTTTTCTAATATCACTTTGGAAATAAGAAGTATATCTACTGATTATTCTCTAGACAATAGATGTGTTCGTATTTCTGTCAAGTTCAGAATTATGATAACCTTGCTTGTTTACTTATCAGATTGATGGGATTATCACAAATCTTCACCAAAAAGTTGATGTATTGTAGCTGCGCGAAATAGCCACTCAATCAACACAAGTGTCGCCACTTCCGCTATTTCAAAACGAAATAATACTAAGTACAAACAAAGTATACAACTCATTGTCGACACATTTGAGTTTGGAATACGAAGAGTATGAATAATTAATGAAAACATACGTGAAACACTATTCGAATAGAACAGAGGACACCCCTTTTTCTTGAATCGATCCCTTTTAATAGAAAGCATTTTAGAATTTCTAATACGATTTTCTTCATTAGAACTGTAACAAGTAAATAATAGAACCTATTGAAATGTCAGCTCATAATGATGGTTTAAAAAGACAGAATTGAAATCACTATTGATCAAAATATTGGTTATAATAAGAATTTATAAATAAAGTGAAATTAGTAGTGAAATAAAAGAATGTATGAAGGTTTAGAATTTTGATTTTTTTCTTAATAGTTAAATTGAAGTTTTGACTGTTAGTTAGTAATAGAACTATTTTTGACATTTAAGCACAATTTGCATTTGCTTAATTTCATCGTTAATTAAATAGTTTAACTGTCTAAATGAACTTCTAAAAATGAACAATTACGATTGTAGAAAACTGCGTCAAACCAGCAGTACATTAGAGAAGGTTATGGGTGAATATTTTAACTACAAATGTCTTAACATACACGAGAGTGATTTAGACCAAGGAATTGATATCGATGGTTTTATAGGAAACGAGGAGGATGAAGATTTAAGAGACTTTTTAGAAATAAATAATACGACTTTAAGATACATCAAACGTACACTAATGGAGGAAGGGAAAATTGATTTAATTGGGGACGATGAATATATCAAGGTAAATGCTATCAGCGAATATATAGGGAAATTAATTAATGAAGTTATTTATATGACTGGCATTGATTTGAACCTGTTGATAGAGTTAAACGTTATCGATGAACTCAGTGGTATTATATGTAACTTAATTGGTACTTTACTCAATATTAAAAGTATAGAAGTGAGTAAGAAGTTGCTCCATGAAAGTTGTTACAAACGAGAGAAGAATATCATCGAGAGATGTAAGACTAAAATAAGGAATTCAGATCCAAAAGATCAAGGTAAATCTGTCACAAACATTATTGGTGATTTAGCTGAACTTACAGGGATAGATGTCAAGGACCTTGAAGAAAGTTGTATTAATAAGATCATCCATGATAAAAGTAGTGTTAGTAGTGACGATGCGACACTAGAAGGAATTGTTTCGAACGAAATAGGGGATGCCAATGAACATATTATCAGGAAACTCATGGATTTTGAAAATATAGTTATAGATGGAGAAAACACAATCAGCTCTGATGCAGAGAAGGATTGGGAGATTGGACTGGATGAAACTAGATGCAGCGATGAAGATGGTTGTAGTGATATTACCATAACAGCTGATTATTCGATAACAAATGATAAAATTTCGTATCAAAAAGGTAAAATAGGTACTCAATTAGAGAAAGCGTTTACGAGCATAAGCAATAATATTCAGCAACGAGCAATCAAGAAAAACATACAAAACAAGCGAGATCAGTTGATACAAGAGTGTAACGATCGGATATCAGTAGAAACACATTTCTTTAAACCGATTGATAAACCTGTAGACCTAAATGGGGACCAAGTTGAATCATACGATTCATCGAATGGCAGAGACGAGGACAAAAACTATCAATATGAAAGTAAGATATCAGAGGATTATGATAATCATTATCGTAAGAACTTGTATGAAGTGGATGACGGAGTTGTATGTAGCAGTGATGAAGATGAAGACACGGCAGATACAGAAAGCGTCGACATTGACGATATTGTCGGCTTTCGAGAATACGTTACGACGATAGATCGGAAAATTTCTTTCCCTAAGAAAACCGGGAACGGGTTTCACTCGATTGATGAAATGAGTGATGATTGCGTGAGCGGGTTTGAACCAGAAAGTAAATCTTATGATGGAGATGTGTTCAGTCTGCGAACATACGCGTGCATCGAGAGTCAGCGAGTCGATACCTCGACTGATATCGAGTACTCGTTTAGTGACGATATCATCGAGTTTAATAACGGATTACGGAAAATGAAAAATATTGAAACGAGTTTTGTACAGAGGAATGGCGAGTTAGAAAGAGTAAATGAATATAATGATAAAAAGAATACGTTAAAAGAAAATGAGTCCACAGCTTTCGTAAATGGAATAAATGGCGAAGAAAGTAGAAGATATCTTCAGGAAAAAGCTGTCCACGCGAATCTGATAGATAATAATAGGCATGAAGAAACTGACTTTAGAATGACAGAAGAATTTGAAATAATTCCACTTAATGGAAAATGTTCAAGTGACGAAGGTGATTTTGAAAAATATGAAATTGATCCTGAAGAGGCATTTCTCATTGAAAATAGCGGAATTGTAATCGAAGAAAGATACAAGGAAAACAGACATCGAGATAATGGCTATCAAAAAATCTCTCCGGTAGGGAATAGGATTAGATCTCATACACTTCCGCATAACTTCTTTCGAGGACCAAAAGGCTACTACGAATACAACGAAAAGATTAGGATGATTGAAAGCACTAATAATACAGATTTTCTTAAGAGGAAATCTGAAAAATTAGAAGCAGAAGTCGACTGCCCAAAAACTCCTGAAAATGATAATAAAGAAGAACAGGGACAGGTTGAAGGTGAACTAAGCGATACTAAAATCATAACAAAAAGCGAAAGCAATCCAAATATACAAAACAAAACAGAAATGAAAACTTTTATGTACGTTGAACAAGACCCAAACAAGAAAAATCCGATACCACAAGAAAATAATGATGAATCTAGCAAAACAAACATTGAGACAAAAAGTGAACCGGTAGAAGCAGACAATACAACGACGTACGATGGAAGGAAGAGGTCAAAGGAAAAAAGGAAATCTGAAGAAAAGAAGAAATCTGAAGAAAAGAAGAAATCTGAAGAAAAGAAGAAATTTGAAGAAAAGGAGAAATCTGAGGAGAAAGACTTGGATTACAGTAGTAAAATCACACAGCCTGTGAAAAATGTTTATTGCAACAAAAAAATAGCAGAAGTGAATAACATCGTTATAAGATCTGTTACGCGTAGAGACGAAATTAATCCAGGTAGTGATATCAAGAATAATATAAACGATTGTAGTGTAAAATTAAACGGTATTATAAATGGATCAGCAGAACGTAAAAACGGAAAAATAAAAAGGAGAAATAAACTTGTTATTCCATCTGCTTTCTATCAAAATGGTAATGCGATGGGAAAAGATGAACCAGAAAGTAATCAAGAAAAAGAGAGTGGACCGAAAAAAGTATTCGATAATGGTTCTGTTGAGTTGATGTCAGAAAACGTGTCTCCATGTTCACCCTTGTTATCAAACAGTTCTGATAAAAAGAAGTCTACAAATTACTTGAGCAATAAATTATACAACGATAGAAGACTCCTCAAAGATAAGAAGCAGCCGTCGATATTTTTTAATTGTATAGAGGACGCTATGCGCCAGGAACAAGTAGTCGACGATTGTATGAAAAAACATTTGATAGAACCACCAAAAGTAAAAGAAAAATTTACTTGGAAGTACGAAAGATTCTAAATGAAAATGATTTTTTAATCAGAGTTATAACTTCAAGGCTTTATTGTTCGATTGCTTGTATATTTGTTGTTACTGTTCTGTTATTTTTCTTTGTCGACCAACAATTTTCAAAATTTATAAAAGTATTGGGAATTTGAATTTTGCGATTTCAAGTGTTTCCTTTTGATATCATTGATGATGATTTGCACAAGGAAGTTTTTCATCCCTGAAGTTGTAAAAAGATTACAGTCAAAATATATTTTCTCGAGATGATGACATAGATTTTAGCACTACTTTCAATGATTAGTATTCGTCATATTATACAATATCTATTATGACAATCATGGGGGAGGGCAGTGGATGGCCTGTCCTTGTTGGAAGGCTATGCTTTTCATACGACCTTTGAATAAGTGTCGATTAAGAATTCCAATCGTTATAAATTGTTCCTGACTCCCCCAAATTATGACCGGGCGTCTGAGAATCGTGGTTAAGAAACTTAGAAACAACGACCCTAAAACAACCATTTGAGATGCTGTTCTTTTATTCTTAACACCAACAAGTAAAAGGACGCCAATTTCGCATTCTGCTATGTATTAACGTCACTTCTCGTCACAACACAAATTGGATGTAATGTTGTGACGAGTTGTGACGATAACTAATAGCAAGCTATGAAGTTTTCCTCACATACAGCATGTTAGACCTTTCAATCAATCGAGCCGGGTTAGGTCTAACATGCTGAATGTGAGGAATATTCCCTAGCTTACTATTAGTTATCGTCACAACTCGTCACAACATTACATCAAATTTGTGTTGTGACGAGTAGTGACACTTAAACATAGCAGATTGTGGAACTGACGTTTTTATACTTGTTGAAATAATCTTGATTATACTTTTCCACCAAACACCTTAAAACACGTCATAAAGAGTCAATAATACCAAGATTGGGTAGTGACGTTAAAATGATGTGTATTTTATTTACAGTTGATACATGATTTGAAAAAATTAATGAAAAAATTTTAATTTGCCTATTAACAAGTAAAGAAATGTGGGAGTGTTTACAATCTTTGCATGTAGGTTAAATAAGAACTTAGTTACGACCCTCTTGTTGTTTCTTCAGAACAGGTTCTTACTCAAATACACAAACATCAAACGATCACTTTGTTTCGTTTGAGAAGTGAAAAAGAGAAAAAAATCCTCAAAAACTCACTAGCATGTCGTTGTGATTAAGTTTATATCTGATTAATGTGTAAAATCTGCAACAGTATTTACTGGGAAGGCAGTATTAATAGTTTTAAAATTAGGAGCAACTACGTTCAATTGAAGCGTAAAAGTGAAAAAAAAATCAATTTACTCATAAGGTACACAGAAACGGTGTAATAGTTATTTTAGACAGAAAGAGCAAGTATGTCCAACAACTCCTCTTGTTCATCCCAGGACGTAGAGGAAATGAACGGGACGATCCCGTTCTACATCAAAGTAACGTCAATCATCATCTGTACGTTCAACATTCTACTCCATATCATGGGAAGCCATCTCTTGATACGGCTCTTCAAACGAGAAACCAGAACAGTCCAACAGTTACTACTCATCAACATAGCTGTATGCGAAACGTTGGTGAACTTTATTCGCCTGCTTGCATGGATTCTTGTTGTCATTCAAGATTTTCATCCCTCGCCATCCATCGACGTTATCATCTTGAATTTGCTTATTGTGTATAATACAGGTTTATTCTACAACTACTTCGCAGCAATGTTCTTCATAACTGCTGACCGGATAATGGCGACTTTTTTGAATATACGATATCATGTTTATTCGTCTTTAGGGAAAGCAAAGTGGCTACTGTTTTGGACTTGGTTTTTGAATACAGCTGCTTGTATCGTCATCCCTCTCATATATCGTTATGCCATTTACCATTGCGACGTGACGGCTTACAGAAGTCAATTGACGGACATTTACATCCAGACGTCGTTGAGCATAATATTCCTCTTATTCGCCATTTATGCATACACAACAATATTCCTCAAGTTTTCCAAATCACGAAAAAAATCTGTCGGCTCGAACCCATATCTCTCCCGACAATCGACTTTTACACGTTTTCGCCAGTCACGTTTTTACGTCGCGGTTTTACTTATTACGTCACTTTTGATACTTGACGTCATTCCTTATTTGATTTACATTGCATTGAGGTTACAGAAGAACATTTACTTGTACCCAAATATTCGATATTATCTCTACATATCCACATATCTGTCAGACACTTTTGATGGCATCATATACATATATATGAATTCTCCTCTACGTCATTTACTCATTGAAAGTCTTTGTTGTATTAAGAAAGATTATTACGTCGAAACAATTGGAGATCTGCGGTCTGTCAAACCGTCAAACTATAGCATCAGCACTCTTACAGAAGATATTTGAAGTGTAACGTAGAAAAAAGGGTTTTAAAGCTTTTTTGCAATATTCCAGGGGCTCTTATGGGCAAATTTCGGGCAAATACGGGGATCCGATAGGCGCTTGAGTCTACGTTTTTGAACCAGACATTTTATTGACCCTAATATCATCAAGAAACTTTCAACATATGCCTTGGGTCTAGGAAAAATCTTATTTTTTTGTAAGGCTTATTTTTCTAATCAAAAAATGACCCCTTTTCTACCCTACCCTGTCGAATTAAGGAAAGGAAAAATGAATTAATTTTTTTTGTTCAAAAATTTATAACATTTACTAAAAAATATTCTGTAGGCTTCTTTTGTTTCGGCATGAAAATTGGAAAATTTTAGATTAAATCCCCCATGACCCCTCTCGGAAAGTTTTGGAAAAATGCGCTATGATTGGTCGGCGTTTTTGTTCTCATTTTATATTTAACAATGGAATGTTTTCTTTCATCAATTTTTTTTCTTTCAAAAATATTGAACGTCATACCAAAACAAACAGATACAAAATATAAACGATGCGCGAAGCGATGGATAAACAGAAACATACTGTAAAAGATATACCATTCATACTGTAAAAGTTATACCATTCAAAATAAAGTGGTCAGTTACTTTTTTAAATGTTTCATGACTATTACACAAATGAAAGTTTTGATATGGTAATGTAAGTTAATTTTCTTTCTTAAAATTCATTTAACCAGGGATTTTTTGTAGTGGGTGCTTTTCTTCTGGAAAAATATATAAGATAAGGTGTTCATGTCATTATTTCTAAACATCAGAAAATAATAAATTATATACTACTAGAAAGAACATAAAATTCTCTTTTTAGCGAGGGTTCGATCAATAAAATCGGTTAATTATTTCATGAGTTATTGGCAAAAAGATGCGAAAATAAAACAATATTTTTGTAGTGTAACTTTTTGCTTAATCAGTAAATAATATGAATTAATACTTCAAAAATGTGAAGGATAATCGATTATCGGGTTGTAATGTACAACTTTAATTGCCTATTGTCATAACAAAATGTTTGCATTATTATGACATCATAATTATGTTAAAATATCAGTTTTTGGCCGATTCCCGTTCGAGGAACATTTTTTTTGAAAAGTCGAGTGAAAGGGAATTTGAAGGTGACGTAGAAAGTCTTCAATATGTTATTTTTATCTGGAAAAATTGAATTATATCGAAATATACCTGGATACAGACCTCTCTCCAGGTGAACAAATTAGTGTCGTGGAGCGAGCCCTTAAAGAATATGTTTTTCAGTTCAAGGGAATCCTAGTTCAATGTAGGACCATTTTTATCGGGTTATAAAAAATCGGATCTTAAAATTTTCTCGATATTTTGGGCCAAAGCTTGTGAAGTCTGAAGGACAAAGTTATGTTTAATAGCGCTGTATATCTAAGAATTCCCCGATAAATAAGCAAATTTGCAGACTCGTGCTAGCTACGTAGAAGCAACTCGGACAATGGTGGAAAAGGTGGAAAAGTATGGAGTTGGCACATATTATGCATATAAATTTTAGTTTTTTTCAGTTTTTATTACAGTTATCTTTTTGATATTATTGTATATTATCTTGGCGGTTATATTTATCACTTCCTTGTTGTTTTTTATCAAAAACATTACATCATTTAATACTGAATACAAACAATACAAAATTAAGAAGCAAGGTGGTGGCGGGTTGCTTTACATAATTCAACAAGTATTCAACACATACCTATATAAGAAGGATTATTTTATCAATATCAATACACTGTTGGGAGATTTGTTTATTTAATATTAGCAAGAAAAAGGAAAAAATATGGCAGTATTTATATAGATAGTAAAGGCATACTTCATAATCAAAGAAGTTACAACTCCATGCGCATCTGCTGCATTTTTATCATGTTTTATATTGTTAGGTAGACAATCTGTCACATTATTGATTATCATTTGCTAATGGCAAAATAATATGTGAACCATTTGGATGTTATTTTCATACAATACACTTGATGCTATCTAAAAGATAAATATGATTGGTTTCGAAAGAAAAAAGTGTTTCAAAGGTTAATACATGTATCATCTAAAGATTTAATGAATCGACATGGAGTATTTGAAATAACAAACTTAAACTTGGAATATTGTCTTGGAGACTGTATACAACAACGCTAGAGATTACAGCAATTTATAATTATGCATTTGCATTGGATGAGTTTCGAACTACAAGTATCGTAACCA
>JAUKPT010001578.1:0-14940 GCA_032273505.1 Nanomia bijuga
CTAGGCATTCTTTAACCATCCAACCTCCGTAGTTGAAATACCGCAATCAACCGATTGCGGAATTGTGAAATAAATACAAACGAGGAAATGGAACAGTTAGACACACTGTGATTTGAAGAAGCTGTTCCAAGATCGATGAAATTAAGAAAGTTCTGAAAAATGAAGATTGGGAAATCATTTACGGACATAGAAGCGGGATAAATGAAAGCTGCAGCAGGAAGCCACTTTTACGTGACCACACTGGAATTGCATTATGGAGAAACGCAGGAAAAGACTGTGTTAGCAGAACTATGGAGGAAAACATTTTCACTGGCCTGTATACAAACAAAGAGAAACAAGAATATACCAAGATCTTCTGGGGGCTTAGCATAAGAAGAACGCTCCTAAAGTTTGCTATTGCCTTATTTCTAAAACAGATCCGACTTTGGTACAATAAGCCGAACAAAAACGGTTTCTGTCAATTATATGGCTGCCCGGGTTGCCTTTTTTCTGTCACGTCAATACAGAACATATCATCTCGTCTTGACAAAGAAATATACAATATATATTACATCACAAGATGGATTGGACACGTAGCTCGAACATCCAAAGACGCGTTGACGAAAAGGCTGAGTTGTAGACGAAAAATTCACGAAAAGAGGAAATCATCATCGGACTGTGTTAAATAATGTTGTTACGAATGTCTGGCAGATCCAGTTCCACCTGTGTCGTAAGCAGATGGGAGACGTAAGGCGTTGACCATGGTCTAACAAAATGTACGTGGTTTGAAGTTTGACGAACGGATTGAAAAAATTTGTTCATCAATGAGTCAGCGACTACGTGTGTTCAAGAAACATGACGGTCCAACGAAGAAGCCTTACAACATGGCAACTGGCATATTCTTGCGTCAGGACTGAAATAAAAAGATAACAGTAGACGTGGATCACAAGGTGTCAGAGTCATTCTGAGCTCAGCTACCACTAATGCTTGGAAGGCTACAGATTCATAAATAAACAACACTTTTGGCGGACGGGTCTTGGCTGTTCGTCTGCTAGTAAGAGGCAATTGATAATTGGTTTCAGCTATTGCACCGATTGGGATTGCAGATAATTCTCTTTGGGAAGAATTTTTTGATAACCTTGATGAGTGCATTAGTCGCAAAAAACCTGCTATAATTCTTATTATTGATTGTGACAATAAATATGGGTTCATCAAACGAAAATTCATCCATCGGACCGTTTGGAGTAACATACTATGGATTCAAAAGGTATACACCAAATTGATCATATCATTACGGAAAAACGAACAATTTGTCGGAAGCAGGTATCACTAGTCAACTTGTAAACAGTTATCACTTTGCCATTCAATGCAAATAAAAAGTCGAGCTACGCCTCAAGAAAGAAACAGCTATCCGACAAAAGGTAGCATTAATTGACTGCAACGTTCTGTCAGATCCAGTCTTTTTACAAAACAGTACTTAAAACCATCATAACATCAATCGATGACACTCCCATGTGCACACGTCTTCATAAAGCAATACTACAACAGCCACGCTTCTACCGAAAAAGACAAAAGATCAACCAAGATAATTCAAAGAAGCGGAAGAAAATCTGTTACCACTAATAACAAAAAGAAAATCTACGATGAAAGGCACCAAATGTTGTTGGAATGCTCTAAAATAGCTTCGGAACAGTCTCTTAAAAACTCACCCATCGTCAGGAAAAACAATGAAGAAAATATATGGTGCACTATATAAAATGGCAGAAGATAACGCAGAAGTTTTTCGATTACACTAACATCGATAAAAGCAAATAACTTAAACCAGGATCTACCTTCTATTTCTCACTGGGCAAATCAATGGAGACTTTCCTTGCATCCAGAACCAACTGAGCAGGCTCTTGAAATTATATTTTCAGTTAAGAAAAGGCATATCACACACCCTCCTAACCTTCAATGGATCAATAGTAACCAAAATTGGTATACCACCACCAAAATTAGTATTTTACACCCTTGTTAAAAGATTTTCAAGATTTTTTGACTGAACACCATCCTATTTCTAGAGTATCAGCATCAAACAAGATATAAAAGTCATCCAAGGTAGTATCAAGGTTGTAGAAAGTTGTTTGTCTGTCTGTGATGGTTATATCTTAATTTAGAAATAATTCGCGAAAGTTAATACACGCAAAAAATTGAAAATTAAAAATTGAAAATTTCACTCGAAATTTCACTCATATCATCATATCCTCAAGTACAATTACGTTTTTTTATTTTTGTTGGAAAACAGGGAAGAAATAAAGATATTTACCCATTCGCAAAAATTAATACACGCAATCTTTAAAATGACCATTCGCGAAAATCAATACATGCGAATTTTTTTTTTTGAAACGTCTATTCGCGAAAATAAATACACACAAAAATTAGTATGCTTAAGGTATCAATGGTACCTACCCTTCAGGGTACTACGGAGCATACGTAACAGATTCTTAGCAGTCCATGTCATGAGAGGCGCGCGCAAAGCGTCTTAGGTGCGCGAAAATTCGCGCACGTGAAGTGCTCCAACAAACACTATTTTTCACATGACATAATATCATGTATTCGATATTTGTAACGATAGGAACTAACTGTATTTAACTTTTCGTTCGTGTATATTGTTTTCAACATGACTATCATGTATCCATGTTACCATAGTAACCTATTTCGTCAGCGAGTTTATTGGCGACAAGATTCGTTGGATGATATTTCTTTTCTTTTTCAAATATTCTTTGGGTACCGACACGATATTAACAACAACACGAATTATGGAAAAGAAACATTATGGCGTTTCTTCTATTTAAGAAAATGTCACGTATATCCAACTTTTCCCTCGGTGAAGAAAATTAGCGTATATGAGGGAGGATGATATCGAATAATACAAAAAGATACTCCTATTGTTAACTCAGGATGTAACATTAGAATTAACATAAATTATTCATGCCACACGCTCGACAAAATAAAATTTCTCTCACGACATGAGAGGAGAAGAAAGAAAAAAAAAAGAAAAAATGATTCATGTCGCGACTGTCGGCTAATCAAAGAAGTCCGTAACTACAACTTTTTTAGGGGTTAATTAATATTTAAATAAGGGTTTTATGGAAAGGGGAAGGTGCTAGTCTAGTTTGCCTCCTATTCTTCAATAGATATCAAGAAAAATCAATTTCATTGTATTAAACTATATTAGGGTGTTCTATTCTTATTTGCGTATAATAGATATCCGTGCATTTGTTCTTTCTGTCTGGGTAGTTTACTTGAATGTACAAGTAACCCGCCCCTATTCTTCGCTCTTAGGCAAAACAACCACTATTGTTAGTCAATCAAAAATACTTTTTAGTTCGAATATTCTAGTGACACGTTGTATGTCGTATGTTTGTTTATGGTTGTAAGTCTTACTTGTTTGTTTATTAACGAAAAATATGGAAAAAGACAAAACACCAAAAGGAAATTACGTAAATCTGTCAACATTCCTTGGTTGGAAAAAAGATGGAGTTATTGGTTACAAAACCGAAGAAGTGGAAGGAAAAAAGATTGTAAATTTTATTTGGTGTAAAGTATGTGCACGTTATAAAGAAGCACTTTTATCGAGACTAGTGCGAAAACATCTGCCCTTTCGTTTATCGACGGCACAAATTTCGTTACGAAACACAGTGTTACTCGACATTTGGATGCGAAGAATGGCTCTTGCCATCACATTGCCCTCGAATTGGAACGTGGAAAACCTAAAGATCAACAACTCGACATTGAGGCCTGTGCTAGTGGTTCGGTTCAACAGGACATAGTTTCGATGACTGCGTCGAGTACGAAGGAAGGATATATGAAATTGTTTCGAACGGCGTACGAGCTAGCGATGAATCCAACACTTTCGTTAGCACAATTTAAAACTTTGGTTAAAGTTCAACGGGATAATGGTTCAAGATTAATCGAGGGACACGACACAGGTCATGCCGCCAGAGAATTTATTCATTACATAGCGGACGCTGTTTCTGAGAAAGTTGCTGTAATTATAGCCAGTACGGATTTCATGTCTATTCTAACCGATGGTTCACAAGCGAGGAAGACAGGTAGTGAAAAAGAAATGGTATTAATTCGAACGGAGAGAAATGGGATCCCGGTATATTATGGTGCATCATTATTGGAAATGTCGGAGTGGGGTGGAACGGATGCGAGTTCGTTAAAAGATGGAATTGATTCAATTTTCACTACCGGTGGAGCGATTCCATTGTCCAACGACGCATATAAGCACAAAGTTGTTGGATTTACGTCAGATGGGGCAAGTGTCAATTTTGGCCACATAACGGGATTAATGAAAAGGATGTCTAATGGTCGTGACTGGATGATTTCGTTTCACTGCGTAAACCACCGGGTCGAGTTGGTTGTAAAAGCTGCTTTCAAATCTTCGGAGTTTGATAAAGTTGACAATTTGTATAAAGGTATATATAAGTTATTGAATAAATCGGGAAAAATTAAAGGAGAAATAAAAGCTGCTGCAAAGGTACGAAATATTACTTATTATGTATTACCAAAGATTACAGGGACTAGATTTATAGGTCATCGTAGAAAGGCTTTCGATCGTTTTTTGAACATGTGGCCAGCCCTGATATGTGCCTTTGAAAATGTTGTAGCTGATAAGAAAACAACCGCTGCTGTACGAAATAAAGTAAATAAGTTTCTTGAACAAATGAAATCATACAATATGATCAATCTTGTTTGTTGTTATCTTGATATTCTTGATTCGATTACACCTGTATCCAAGATATTTGAGGCCGAACTTTTACTCCCTTACGAGGTAAAGCTGGTTGTAGATGAAACCATATCAAACTTTGATGATATCCTTGATGACAACAGTGATGAGTTTTCACATGTTTCCACTTTTACAATCAAAGGGAATCAATTATCAGCTATGTTCAGACACGCGAAGGAAAAAAAAAGATCGAGCAAAACATGAAATTTTTTTCGAAGATGTCCGTGAACTGAAGAAGTCTTCTATAGAATACGCAACTAAGATAAAAAACGAGGTTATCGAAAATATTAAGGAAATATTAAAGTCAAAGTTTAAAGATTTTGAAAATCCAATATTTGAAAGTATGAAGTGGTATGATCCCAAAAACTGGGATAAAGATGATAAATTGTACGGGACAGAGGAAATTAAAGCTATGGCCGAGGTATTTAAGCAGCCGCTAAGTTTCCTCAATTTCAACCTGGCTTCTGCTTTAAAAGAATGGAGAAGTTTTAAGAATTATGTAAAGTCTAATTTTAAGATAGACCATCGTTTAAAAGTGCGTGTTGTTTGGGAAAAGCTTTATAAATTCAAAATGCTTGAATTTCCTAATATGTTTATGCTGTCAAGGATAATCATGTCGCTATCTGCGTCAAACTCGACAGTAGAACAAGCTTTAAGCATTTTGACTGTTCTATTGTCTGACCGCAGGTTAAGCATGAAACACGCTACAATGGAAGAACTACTATTGATAAATTTGAATGATAAGATCTGGACAGATATCGAGCGAGAGGATATAATTGAGAAAGCGGTTGATAACTATTTAAAGAAACGGCGAGTAACAAAGCAGACGTCAGTTGGACCACCTGAAAAACGTTTCCGTTTAGATGAAGAAGAAAAAGAAGAGTCGTGCTCAGAAGAGTCGTCCTCCTCAGGCTCAGAGTCAGACGACAATGATAGGGAAAACGATAGTGATAGTAGTGATAGTGATTAATTTCATCATATATATATAAATATACGTTTCGTTTCATTATGGTTTGTTCTCTGCAATGTTACTTAGTTGTCTTCTATTCATTTGTTTAAACCATTGATCAATAGTGACCCCATTTTCCAGCACTTCCTTTTACAACAATCCATTGGGTATTAGGTGGGTTTTAGTTTGGAGTTTTATCCCTAGATGCGGATCGCGCACGCAACTAAAAATCGTGCACGCTGGCCAATTTGCGCGCGTGATTTGTCGCGCTGCAGACCAAATGCTCCTGACATGGACTGATACACATGTATACTAAAGAAGGGGTCCATAACGTTTGTGAGATGAAACGCCTTACTCAAGCATAATGTAGAAAACGATATATTTAGGATGGAACTCTTCCAGGTCCAACCAACAAGAGATACTATCCCAGTTCAAGGTCAATTAAAAATCACATATCAAAGGCATGAAGAAAACTGAGCAAATCGATGATAGATCAAGAGTGCCTAGAGGAAAAAATAAAAGAAAGGAAAAGGTCAAATCCTTCAACTGAAATATTTTTCCGTGGCTCAATATCAAAGAAGTAGGTTTATAATATGATAATACACAAGCAGCATTGACGGTTCTACAAACACCAAGCCTTCAGTTTCATTCATCTCTGTCCTACCATTTTCACTCTTACAACCTATTTCACCTTATTTTAAATGCATCAGCGGTTTTCATTAACTTGCGGTTCTTCATAGTGGGATGTAATTTGTGATAGGTTCAACAAAACTGAATATGAAGTGTAAAAGTTCATTATTTCTTTTTAGCATTGGGTATGGACATTTCGACAAGAACATCTCTTAGTTGGTTGCAACACAAACAATGGTGTCGAAAGACAAAACGAAGCTTTCAAATATCAATTCCTGCGTTATCACCCGACGTCGTCGTTATCTGGAATGCTGACTATATGTATTGAAGAATTTTTGAATGAAAAATATCAGAGATAAAATTGTAATTTTAAAACGATTTACTGCTGGGGAAAAAATATATCCTCGTGTTATTGAATTGTCATAACAGTTTTTTGAATTACGTTATCAGACAAATTTTTCACCACGTCCAGAAAATTTTGTCACTTTTGTCCGACAAAGTTTTTGTCCTTTTCCAAATTTTTATTTTAAACAACTAATAAACGCAAAATGGTTTCTTGAAGTCTTCAATGCTATTTTTTCTGAAAAAAAAAAAAAAAAAAAAAATCGTGGATGGTCGTGTCTTGGATTTTTGAAAGGATAAAATTTTGCGGATAAGGCCAAAATCTGCGAAATCAGCGAAATTTAATCCCCTTATAGTATCATTTTTTCTTCTTACTTTCAGCAATTGCGAGAAGAATATGCTGTCCCATTCAAAGTATCATAAATACGCTTCCAATATACCACAATACTTAGTTGATCGCCCAAAGGAATTTGTAAAACACTGCATGCAGAAAATTAATTTAGCTGCGTCATCGGACCTTACTGGTATTACGATAAAAGACCAGGGTAAATTTATTGTAAGAAGCTTTAATGAAAGAACTGAAATTTATAATGTAAACTTCTGAGATAGCGAGAATATGCCATTCTGCGATTGTTTTGATTGGAAACAGACATCATACCCATGCAAGCACATTTTTGCTATTATTCGCAAGTATCAACCCACGTGGGGGTGGGATTCCTTATCTCCAGTTTATACAAGTTCACCGTACCTTACATTAGATCTGTTTGATACAGAATATAGTACTGCAGAAATTGACGATATTCGCAATGAAAACGACTGTAATGAAGAATATGATAGTAACTATAATATGCTGAGAAAGATGGTGAGGATAACAATACGCTAATTACAACTGGTAACAATATATCGATATCGGTGATGGGTAAAAAATGCAGAGATTTATTAGAGGACATTAGAAAAACTACCTTTCTAGTAGATGACCATGCAACTATGGAGAACATATTAAATCAACTAAAGCAGTCTGCGTGTGGGGGAATCAGAAAAGAACAAGGATTGTCACTACGTCCCCAAAAGGACGAACAAACATTTTTTAAGGAAAATCCAAAATCTAATATCAAAAGAAAAGGTGTCTTGTTAGACCTAAAGCATAGAAAGAAAAAGAAAGCTTTTTCCGGCAGAGTCAGTGAAATGGCCAACAAATTAAAAGAAGCTTCCAACATTAAAATCCCAGTCAAAAAAGTGGTAGTCGATGTTAAATCGGAAGCAGATATAGTTAGTGACGATATTAACATTGTTGGGGAAACATTCTGCGTCAACGTCAACCCAATCAAGGTCCCAATCAACAACAACGATGTTTTTGTTATTGAAGATGATACAGAAGTTTCTGAAGGTAACACGCACAGAGAAAGCATAACAGCAGGGGATATGGTATCTATTTCCAGTAATCATATGCTCTCAGACAACCTAATATCTTGCTTTCAAAATTACTTGAAAGCAGAATACCCTGAAATTAATGGCTTGCAAGACCCTGTGTTAGAACAAACCTTAAACTTTAAAGTCAATAAATCAGAACCTTTTTTGCAACTGTTGCATGATAATAACCTTCACTGGGTAGCAGTAAGTACATATGGATGCAAAGCAGGCTTGTAAGCACTTCTGCGTTTGAGTTTAGCCCACAACGTTTGGCGGAGTCTGTCTCTTCCGTGCCATGTGTAAGTAAATATAAACCAAACTTAAATCAACAACAATCCACTAACATATATAAAAAACTGCATGTTCACCATATCACATTAATATTATTAACACAAATTACTATTTAACAATGCTATCTGATAAACTGAAAGGTATGTAACAAAGTTTAAAAGATTTCTTACTGATGGTTACTTTAAATTCATATGGCATAATCCAAAAGCGTTACTAGGTCATCTATGAGCAGATGTGTAACACTTATCAACGTGTTTTAATTAAACAAAGAACCAACGGTTACTACGCATTTTGAATATTGCTTATACGGCATAATTTTAAACCCGTTACTAGGTCGTCTCTGAGCAGGTGTGTAACACTTATCATAAAGGTTTATGTTGAACAAAGAACCAACGGTTATTAAGTATTTTGAATTTTGCTTATTTGGCATAATTTTAAACCCATTACTAGGTCGTCTCTGAGCAGGTGTGTATCACTAATCAAAAAGGTTTATCTTGAACAAAGAACTAACGTTTAATACATGAATAGAGTTTTGCTTATAATGCGTAATTTAAAAAAAAAGTTCATAAGATGTAAAAATATAAGAAAATATTAGTTAGTCGTTTATATAGTTAGAGTGCGGACAGCGAAGATCGTATATTTAATTATAGTGTGAATCAATCGTTGCTGTTGAACATTCGTGAAGATCGTATATTTAATTATAGTGTGCATCAATCGTTGCTGCTGAACATTTGTGAAGATCGTATAATTAATTATAGTGTGCATGAATCGTTAAACTTGAACATTCGTGAAGATCGTATATTTAATTATAGTGTGAATCAATCGTTATACTTTGTAACGTCCTATCATACAACTAATAATGTATTTATATCTTTTAGGCTAGACCTTTAATATGATACACTTCATCTACATCCCTCGTACTTAATGGACAAAGTGAGACAGCTATTGGATGCATCTGCTCCAGAAAACGTGATGCAAATCAAGTAGTTTCTAGGAATGCTCAACTACTAACATCGATATTTGCCCAACATTGCAATGGTGCTGTAACCAATACACCAGTTGCTGAGGAAGGATATCACATGGAATTGGGATGAAATATGTGACAAGGCGTTTTGTGAAACCAAAGAACTGTTATGCTCCTCAAGAGGACCTGGTGCTGCAGTGTGATGCCTCCCCATATGGAATTGGTGTGCTGTGCTGGCTCATATTCTCAAGAATGGTAGTGAAATCCTGTGCCATACACCTCTAGGTCATTTAAGGTTGCTGAGAAGAACTATTCCCATCTATAAAAGGAAGCTTTGGCTATCGTGCATGTTGTAAAGTGATTCTGCAATTACCTACATGAACGACGTTGGTGACTGATCACAAGCTGTTATTGGGATTGCTCACCGAAAACAAACCAATCCTGTCGATGTGCGCCGCCTGCATTCAACAATGGACGTTGTCGTTATCAGCATATCAATATTCAAATACTGACTGCTTGAGCCAGTTACCTGCACCATTGGACAAGTCAGTATTGGAGTCGGAGTAGTGCGTGAGGATTCACATTAGCCACTTACGCATATCTTGGAAAGACCTACAAACGAATTTTCAGCAAGCTTAGTTTTGACGATGGACAACTGCTTTGCAGTTGTAGGGTGGTTATACCACCACCTTTGCAGTCAAGCATCATCAACATCTTGCACAAGGCTCATCCAGGATCAACACATGAAGCGTCTTGCACGTAGCTATGTGTAGTGACCAGGAATGGATGCGGAGATCAAAAGGAAGTCAGCGACGTGCAAAACTTGTCAGTTACATCAGAATCTGCTGCTTCAACACATTACTGGGAGAACGCTGGTGCTTCATGAAGGAAGATTCATGTGGACTTTGACAGGCCAGTGCTTGGAAGGATGTATTTAATTGTGGTTGACAACTTTTCAATATGGCTGGATGTTGTTCCTATGTCTCAAAGCACGCTTCACTTACAATTGAGTCCATGAGGACATTATTTGCAACTCATGGGGTGCCTGAGATTTGCTGCCTATTTCAAGAGTGAAGAGTTTGTCACTTTCATGTTGTCAAATAACATTGTGCACATTACTTCAGCACCGTATCATGCCACTACCAATGGACTGGCTGAACGTGGTGTTCAAACTGTTAAGCATTCATTGAGGTAATGTCTTAAGGAAGACAAACAGGGAAGATTTCAGACAATCATGAGTCGTTTCCTATTTCAATTTTGCATCACACCTCACACGACAACTGGGGTGGGTTCATGTGAGAAATTAATGAAACATTCTCTTCGGAATTCCCTACAGAACATCAAAGTAAATAACACAGACAAGCGTGCAAAGCTTGAATTCAATGTATCTGTCAACAAGTTCAAACCTAGAGACTGTGTCTGGATAAATAATTATGTGAATGGTCCTAAATGGTTGCCTGGTACCATTATCAGAACTATCATATGAAGTACTCAGTGAAAGGGGCCTTGTTAAGAGGTTCAAGGGACGAATGGTGGATGATGCTTATTTAGAACCACCTATACCTATACATGTACCTGTACCAAGAACCATAGCTGAACCTGTCACAACTGAACATACTACTAAACATCCCACTGAACATGCTGATGAACATCTCAAAATCGAACAACCTGTAATAACATACAACTTGACCAGTTCCGTCCAACTAAAACTTATTGACTGTTCCATTTATTATTACTTGATTGGTGATATTACTCAAAGTGAATATGTTGATTACTCATATTATTGCTTAATTGGTGTTATTTCAAATGAATCTTAATTGTACTGAAGAGGCTGAAAACGAAATAGCTCGAACTGGTGTATATATTGTGAATCTATATCTATCTTGTTGTATATTTTATATTTTCTTAGAGGTGAGTAATGTTGTACACAGTCCATGCACACATTCAATGCAGGATAAAACATCCTGTGTCACACTATTTATAGCACTCTCCCACACACATGCATGCATGCAGTCACGCATGAACACACATGCACTCTCCATCACACAACACATATACACTGCACAGGCAGTAAGAGCCTACAATGACATACCTTGTTTTCTCTAGTCCAAAACACAAGCATCACCAGCTTTTTGGGTCTGAAAACGTTGGTTTAGCTGCCCATATTTATGATTATGGACACAGACAGACGAACAGCAATACAAAGCAAACAATAATAGTGACGATCACACATAGTTTACAGGATGACATAGAAATACTTATAGGTGAACACAGAATAATATTTGCAAATAATAAGGAAAAAAGTATAGGAGACAATGTTGTACGGAATCGAAGCCTGTGCATTCCAGAATTATACACGCAACCAAGAAATGTAATCAACCAGGCAGCAAAATGTGCAATCTGATGTTTTTGACAAAATCAGTCAATACAAATGGATCATCCTTCAAGCTACCACCCAATGTCAACTGCAAGTCAGATAACATCATTTACTTTGCAAAATGCAATTTATGCAACACCAATAATGGCTATATTGAGAGAACATTACAACTGTTAAACAACAGGGGTTCTGGACATCGGAGCTGTTTCAACACAACAGATTTTGAAAAGTCAGCACTGTCGATGCATGCAGTGCAGGAACATAAAATGGACTGCATGTTAAATAATTTCAGTTTTGCAGTCCTCAAGAAAATATACCCTTTAAATCAGCAGAGAAGAATTTCTACACACAGAGAGTTCAAGATCAATTCCACTAGGACTAAATCGTATGCAAGTTCGTCATTTTTCAAAAATGAGATGTGTTAATAAAACTGTCAAAATACTTTGCACGATCCAAAACGCCTCTTTTTAGTGGACTTTCCTTATTTTAGCACATTCATATACTGAAATTTCAGGGTTTTTTGACAATGAATCTAATGTCATTCTTTTTAAACCAACAATGTTTTCAAACGCCTATTTGTAACAAACAGTGTACTCCCCTTGAGTGCATATTTTAGGAGAGATTTGTTTTCTAGTTTATGTTCTTCAAACCTGCTGTTCATTATTATGTAGTTTCACTAACTGCTTTATAAGAGCGATTCAAATCCAAGGATGGGCTTAGAAACAGCTTGAGAACTAGCTTCTTTAGAATCCCAAGTTTTTAAAGCAGTTAAAAGCAAACTGAGTATTCTAAACATATTATTCTTTTATACAACTTGTATATGGACGTGTTCATGTGAAACTGAGTGAAAATTACATTTTTGACACACCTTTGTTCAATGATATTTTATATTTCAATAGATAGTTAAATTCAACTAATTTGATGTAATTAAAATGGAAAATAATATAACAAATCAAAAAGCATGATCTTCCTCAAATTGATATGAATTTATTGTCAAATAATGATTTAAGTAAGACAGCTAAAATCTTAAACTTGTTTACTCATAATATTTGGGTTCCGTTTTTTTTTTATACACTCTGTATATAAATTTACTTGACTTTAATTAATTCCTTTATCTGATTTATCGTCGACAGTTCCTCTAAATATCCTTTAAAGCTGTGAAGAAATCCCCAATTTTGTAGTTGTAATCAAGATTGCTAAATCCTGACATCTAGGAATTCACAAACCCCATTTGATTTACGTTGCCTCTTACTATTGCGGAATCCTAATGCCTTTTAAGTGTCCCTTATCCTGTACTTATGTAATTACATTATATAACCTCGTTGATTTCGTAAATCCCCACCTCGAATTCTATATTGTACACACTATTTACAATAAACGTGTTTCTCTCATCACTATTTACGTCATTTCAATTATCACTCGCACGTCCTAACATTTTATTTCCCACATGAAAGCCATACCTACGAATTCCTATGGCGTCAACATGTCCGTTTCAATCACGGCTTGAACTCTCAACATTGATTCTCCAGTCTTTATTCATTTATTTTTGCTAATGAATCTAACCACTTACTTGATGTAAGCAAAATACTTTGAAAAAAATTGGAAAAAATTTGGGTTATCCAGTTTTCTCCATATATTTAATTTTTTTGATCATAACATTGAGGTTTTGTTTGATGGGTGTTCCACAAGATCAATCAGCATAAACCAACGTCTTTCTTTCCCTAGAGGATAAACTTACTATATCGATTTTCAATTTTTCATCTCTAAATTATCCAACTATTTTTTAATGAGTTTATTTTGATGTGCACACTGAAGATGGCATATACTGCCGAAATATATGTTTCTTAAAGTTGTTTTCTCCTCAGCCAAACCCACATACATTATTGAGAAACCATTGCATTGCAAGAACTCCTCTCAAAAGAAAATAACTGCCTTTAAGAATAAATGGTTTGGTAAGGACATGAATTTTGGGTCAAAATTCTCATTTTTCCTTTTTAATGGGGATTAATCCTTTTACAGACCTTATTGTTTTTTTATGTATAAAATGTTATTCAACACAAAATTACACTTCTAAATAATATGACTAAATAATATGACTAATAATATGACTAAATAATATGATATTTGAAATTTTCTAAAATTTTTGATGGGACTGAATATGGGACCGGTCCTGTGGCAGGCCTTAAAAACTTGCCATGTGACTTTTTTTATTTTGATTATCAATTTTTGCTGTGTAGTAACTTTTAGGAAGTGCCACAACAAATTGGACCATTTTTTGATTTTGATTTTGATTCTGTTAATATATGCGTTTATTACAGCTAGTGAAAATAGCTGGGATTTGAACCCAGGACCCAAGATGGCTTTCTGACGCTGTACCGTCTGAGCTACATGTCTCCAATTATGTTCTGGGACGGTTTCTTCCACTGCATCAGTGAGGCTGACATTTAAAACTCACAATCCAGTGAGTAGATCATTGCCAGGGAATATCAAAACAGATATTACACCTAACTAACCTAGCTCACACATGTTTAAGGCTAACTGACGTTTTTTTTAAGAGATCATGTCAAACCATCATATTTATCTTCTTTATTATTTATTCTTTTTTAATTCTGTCTTTTTAACAATTTGAATTAAAGATATTAATTTTTACATTTTATATTTTGAAACAAATAAAAAATCTTCCGTAATCATAAACGAACAGAAAAATGAAGTTCTATTGTTCATCAACATTCAAATTTACATTAAGCAAGATCATGATGCAAGAGAACGAGAGATATAAAAAATGGCATAAAAAATGGCGCAAAAATATTATAACATAAACAACCCAAATCCCACATGACACAAATTCTGACATTTCCAATGGTTATCAGGATTCATATATCAAAAATTTAATGATAAAAGTAAATAATGATAAAACTTAAAAAAATTAAAGTGGGAAGGCTTTGTTGTGTGACCACGCTTGCAATGTATTTGGTTTCTGCGGTCCTGAAAATGTATAGAAGACATCTAACTTGAATGTAATTCTTAGAGTGACCCAACTTTTTTCACTGAAAAGAGGCTAAATTCAGTGTTTTTCAAAAATAAATTCTGGAAAAGTACGAAGTCCATTTAAAGAAAGTAATACATCGTTAGAAAGATGTATCTTTCATCTTTCAATCGATTAAAACCGCATAACCATGTGATAAAGTAATAGCGAGATACAAACTTTTAGATATACTTCCTTC
>JAUKPT010001579.1:0-14938 GCA_032273505.1 Nanomia bijuga
GTGTGTGTGTGTGTGTGTGTGTGTGTGTGTGTGTGTGTGTGTGTGTGTGTGTGTGTGTGTGTGTGTGTGTGTGTTTGCAGGGGGAGGGGTACCCGACGCCACTAAATGCAAATACCAGTCAGAAAAGACAACAACGAACCGTCAGTGCCGCGAACCCGTCAAATAAGTACAAAATAGGCAACGGCAAGCTAAGACAAGGTCGTAAGTTTAAATAAGATGCCAAATAAATGAGATGTTACCTTTCAAAGATTGTATACGACCCGGTAAATAGTACTCTGTTATCCAACCAGTAACTTTGTTAAACACTTTACGTTCCAATTTGTCCGTTCGATTTTTGTAGTTTTCTTGTATCTCTGTAATGTTCTTGACTAAAAGTAAATTTTTTAAATAAATTGGCCACAGGCGCCTGTCTCATAAGAAATAGTGTATAACTCAATTAATTCAGATTTTTATCAAATAATATAACCTAGTTAAAGAATCCTTTATATTCAATGTAGGGGCAGATGGAGAAAGAGGTAGCAAGCATATTGCCTTTTATTGTAGATTTCTAAATTCTTCCTACTTCATCCTGGAAATATCAACCTTGGCAGCAAAACAACAAAAAATAAGCAATAATTTATTTTCAGGATCTTATGTTGTTATTCCTAAAACACTCTATACAATAATTAACTAACTCCGCACAAAATCAAAAAGTCAAATAATGAAAACTAAAATTTCTCACGTTCATTGTCACTAGCAACAGAAATTCTCGTAACCAAACCATCACTGTTGAGGTATTCACAAAATTTTTCAACTTTAGTGTTTTTGTAAAATTTGGTCCTCTTTCCCATTGGACAACGAGTTTTGAAATCTAAAGAAAATTATACATTAAACAGACCACTTTTCCAGTGATACAACACGCACATTAACCTGAAGTAAAATATAACCCTAATATATCTCAATTAATTGATAATTATCCAAAGACAAAACATTTGGGTACTTTAAGAGTAAAAAAAAAACCAATTTTCAGGTTTCCACCAAGCAGTAACTGATATTTTTAAACAATTTCCAACATTTTTCATCATTTTCGAAAAATTACGGACATTTTTCGACAATTTTTAACAATTTCTAACACTTTTTGACAGTTTTAGAAATTTTCCACTTTGTTCTAAAATCGGAGAATACCAGAAAAAGTTAAAAAGCCAACTGCAGAGTAAATTTTGGGGTGGTGTTGAACGATTTTCGTGAAAAATACAAAAAGTATAAGAGGAAATTTTGGGCAAAAGCCATAAAGTACCCTCAAGTTTTGGCCAAGTATTTTCCAACAGTACCCCTCCCCCTAATTAACCCTGAATTAAATAGAGCTTTTACTAATTTATAAGATTAAAAACATTTGTTTACCTTTTGGTGAAATATAGATCTTTTTAACCCAAGATGGAGGGATGTCAACACCGTTCTCCTCCACTTCGTCCTAAAATTGCGAAAATTGCCAGTAAAAAAGACTCACAAAAAACTTTAACGAATTCAGTTTCGTGTCATCAATTATTAATAAAGATCGCACTAGAGTGTCCGTATCTTAGGTTGGTCGACCGACGATATTTTAAATATTAATTTTTTTCTTCGCACAATTAAATGCACCACTCGATTAATTACCAGATTCATCTGTACAAAAAAAGGGAAAGTATATAATTGAGTTTTCAATTACCTCATTTTCTTCATCGATTTCCAGCAGATCATCACTAACTTCAGGGATTTTCAAAAGGGGTTTGTCGGTGTTGGGGAACATGTATTCCCATTTCAGTACATCGCCCATGTCATATGAAAGTTTCTTAAAACAGAAACAGAATGAGATTAAAGATTAGAAACGACTAATGCAGTATTAGATGAAAGATTATAAATGCGATTTCATAGTAGTTAGTTAACTGGATCAACAGATACTTATAGCATGAAGTATATTAAGTGGAAAATATTTAGTTAAGATAATCTTTTGCAAAGGGCCAGTGCAAAATTTTGATGATAATTCGTGGATTAAGATTTTAAGAAAACTGCGAGTGTACAATTTCATGCATTTATTTCTTGATAATAAAAGTTTGGCTTGGTGTGATGAAAAAAGGCTTTTAAATACCTACCTTTACACCCTCTGAACAATCTTGCATATTGATCCATACATTCTTATGGTTCCACACAGATTCAATACCAAAGTAACCAGAGAAGTCTAATGGTTTCGGTTGACCAGTCAATGCTTCCACGAAGAAACTTTCAGGCACTTCTCGTTTTCCAGCAAGGATTAACACCCAACAATGAACACGTAAACCGCGTAACTTATCTGCGGGTGGTTTTTCACGCTCCTAAAATGACGAAGAAAAATGCAAACTGACAAAACAAAATAAAAATCATTGGAAATTTGTGCAGAAAATCGTACAGGACCTACTAGATAATCGTTATGGTTAAACTGCGGCGAGGTGGAAAATCTTGAATTTCTGAGGTTGCTAGATGATTAAAATGGTCTTCTACTCTGAAGTGTATTAAAAAAAGACCAAACAACAATACCAATATAGAAATATTTCATAATTTTGAATCCTAAACGAGAAAATCATCATCACTAGACAACAATTTAAGACAAAAATTCAAAAAACATATTTTGAAAAAATCTAGAAATATTGAGAATTTAGGAGATTTTAACTAAAAATATTGATGAAATTCTGGCTTTCTTTCTGGGAGCACCGAACCGAACTGAACTAGTGAAACACATACAACTTTTCGCTGTTCTTCTTCATCTCTCAACTTCTGCTCTGCATCTTCAGCTTCTTTTTTCATCTTCTCAGCCATCATTTCTTCAAATTTACTTTTCAAATCCTTCGGCGGTTTCACTAAGTATTTGTTTTCATTTTTCGAACTATTGGACTCTTCAAGCTATAATCAAAAAGTGAAAATTACAGTAAGCATGGAAAATACATTTCAAAATTCTGATTGATTCAATTTAAAATGCTTTCATCAATTTTGATTTCCACAAACCATTAACTTTTGACATTTTAAATAGTTATCAATAAGCTTCTGTAATTATTTTTAGGCTTTCTCAAAAGTTTGTCTAATTTTGGACTAATTGAATTTTGTCTCATTAAACCAATTGGTTCAATTCAAAATTATATAATTTGATGTTTTGTTAACATTATACAGGGGTGATAGATAATGCTTCTTTCTCTTGAATTTCCCAGATTTTTCAGTTTTTTATCCAAGATTTAACCTATATCTTTTGTTGAATATCTTTTATCTATCATCCCTGTCAGTCCATTTACACAACTAATTTATATTTCTTATAATGATGGAGGGAGTGGTAGTGGTATATTTCATAAAGTGTAGAATTTAAATACTTGACTAACTGGTCTTAGTATAAAACCCTGAATTCAGTTGAAAAATCTATGCAAAAATTGGGGGAGTTGACTACAGATATGAAAGGGGAAATATCAAAAAGAGGGGAAGTGAAATTCAAAAGGGGGTCTACTTATCCCCTTGCACACTATGTAGTATACGTTTTTGAAAATATTTTTTTAAAACTTTTCGAAAAAAGCACACAGACATCATCAATTATTCTTATTCCCCGAAACATAAAGAAATTATTTGGGACTCACTGCAATTCATCAGTACCTTGATGATATAATTCTCAAATCAGAATCCCTTAATACAATTGTACAGTTGTAGCCCTATGTCTCTTTTATAATTTGACTGTTAATTCCAATCCGTTCTCATTTTATGGCTGATGTCGTAAGACAGGGTTATTCATAATCCTAAATTCCTATACGTTAAAATATTACCCAATTTTCACATAGAACGATGCTTTCGAGAACATTGTGTAGTCATAAAATGGTGATTTTCACACCAGGGCTATTGTCTTTCACCTCAGACGCCCCCTACCCTTAACACTTAACATAATCATTAGAAAATGATGTAATAAAAAAGTACTTTTTCAGTTGTCTTCAGGATTGGACACTCCTCTCGTGTCTCGTCCATCAGAGTCACTTCTCGAGAAGCATACCCACACACACAGTAAGCATCATACCCTGAGCCAATCAACAGTGAGCACAGCAAGTTGCAATAATCAAAGCAGTTACCACTTTGTTTCTTCAATACAGTTGTAGGCGATGACAAGACGAGTGGCTAAAATCAGTTGAAAAGAATAGTACTCTTGCAATCTGAATAATTCTGAAAAAATCAAAAAAATATTCCTAGCTAAATAACACTAGATTTTTTGACGAGTTATTTATTCCCCCTCCTGTCCACCCTCCCCTCGCATAGTAATCAAAGTGATCCCTACACCTAATGTCTTTTTAATATTGGTGGTCTTTGCATAAGAACAGATGAAAACAACTGAAGAATTACTTTACTTACTAAATCAATGGGTGACTCTAGTGGTTCGAAGTTCAGATAATCAGCCACAAATTCGGTGCACCCATCATAATTATTTAGTTCAGGAAAATTGAGCAACGTAGGACGTAGTGTTGTGCAAATGAATTTCTAAAAAGGGAAAAATTATCAACATTAAAATGAAAGACAAGAAACATGACAAAAAATGGTTAATTGTAAGTTTAATATCAGAAATTTCACGTCCAGAAAAACTTCACTGTCATTCAATTTAGCAAATTCATTCAACTTTAATTAATTTTTAACAGTATGGAGGAGGGAAAGGTACTACGTTTTCTGTACGTATGCTCGTGGGTGGCTTATTAGTAAAGGCAATTCCCTTTGTCATGTGAAATCCATTCAAGAGCACTTTTAAGTCCTTTGGAACTGGTCTCACTAATGACAGAATAGATAGGGTAAATTAGTCACAATACTTTGCAGGAATGTTGCTGAATTTTTTAAGTATCTTCATGTGGCCCAAGGCTTCCATGTTCATGTTGCCTAGTAAAATATTGATCAAGAAAATGCATGAGCAGAAATGTCAACGAAAATCGACGCGCCAATGCAGCTGTTGACTTTTGATAATTCGCTCAGGCGACCTATGTCAGAGATGCAGTAATCTCTCTCTTGTTTTTCATAGCATTTTACAGATAAAAGGTAAAAAATGGTGAAAATGTCATAGTAAGAGATACTTATCAATATTAATCTCTTGAAAACATAAATAATACCTATGAAAAACAATATACCTCAATTCCACATTCATTCTTTGGGCACAGAAAAAGTGGTTTACGATCTCTATATAAATGGCTGTATTGTCTTTGAAAATTTTCACAACAGTTCAGCATGTAAATTTCCTTATCTTTATTCTCTTTGTAAGTATCTGGGTAATCTGTGTCCAAGCTAAATATTAATAACAGATATCAAAAATACAGAGAAGCAGGAGGGAGAAAGAAAATAATTCTTGCACAGAAAATATAGTATGTAAAATTAGAATGTGTGTGATTCTATATAAGGTGAGAAGAAACCAGACCTAAACAACAAACATGTGTATGTAGATGTATGTGCATATGCCAAATGATATAATTTGAATACCAGCATTCACAGGGGGGTCTGTATTAAAATGCTAGACATATGAGTAATAAACTGCCTTCCATCAAAAATTGATGTAAGACCAACCAAACAAAAATTCCTTTTAGTACCATGGCTAACATTTTTGGGCACACACCATCTCTGTTAGATTGCGTTTAATATAATTTCCATAATTGGGAATTTTTCAGCCCCAGGTTGACCACAACAATTCCTGACGTCTCTGCAAAAAAAATTTTGTGTCACATGTATGTCAAATTTTGGTGCAAGTTGTCAAATTTTCCATTTTTTTTTCGAATTTTGTGGAATTTATCGAATTTTGTCAAATTTTGTCAAAATTCCAAAAATGGAATTCTATTACCATGCAGTAGTACTAAAATATTTTTAATATTTTTTTCTACACCACCATGTCACTAAACGTGTTTTTAGTACCAACCCCTTCTGGCATTCATTATACAATAATTTATATTAATATTCTTTTCTTTGTAGTCTGTAAACAAAATAACAACATCCTATTTTGATATAAATAATCTTTTAATGAGAACAAACAGTGAATGTCTCCATAAAGCACTGCCTTTTACAACAAAGATGCCGTGTTTAATCGAGAGCTCTAAAAACTGTGGCGCTTATTCAAAGACAGCAATCATTTGAGGGCAGCACTTAACCAAGGAATTACAATAAGTAATAGTTCTTGAAGTAACATTTATATCTGTCACTGATGGGTAGTGAACACATGTTAATTTTCAATTTCATTCAAAAAAGTAATATGTTGCTGAATCTGTCAGAAATCTTAAAGAATTTGTAGACTTCCAAGGATTTTGGGCAAATTTTTTTCTGTAGTAATAAGCTGTGTCTGACTCTAAATAATCTTTATGCACCCCTCCAAAACATTATTTAGTTAAATCAATGCTTCCATAGAAATAGTAGATCAACAAAAAGTGTGAAAATCTTTATTTTGTTTAAGAACGTCTACAACAACTTACCTTTCCTGGCATTCTTTATTGACTTTTGGAACGATTATCTTATTTAGTTCATCTTGTAACTCATCCATAGTATATTTCTTAGCTAAAAGGTGATAAAATTCAAAAGTTAAAAGGTCATAACATAATAAAGATTTTTCACTTAGTTATTTATCAAATAATTCATAGTATAAAAATCACTTTTACTACCTTTGAATATTCCACCACTCTGACAACTTTATTGTCATTATGAGGGGCCTGATACATAAAAATCGTTTTATATCTGAAAGAACACTAAATAAGATAAAACCCAAAACATACTAGAATATGAAGAGATCGTTTTCAAGTGGTCAGAAGATGTTTTGATCATCAAAATTACAGTCTGTGACCTTGATTTGAACTTTGAAATGGATTATTCAAAAGGAAGACAGGCATTAAGACCTTCCGCAGAAGCATAAAATTATTTGATTATCCAGTCAGAAAAATGACCAGGAGACATTCACATTGCAAACAGGATTCTTAAATTCTGATTGGTTCAAAATATGGTGGGAATAATCGTGCTGTGCTGATAGAATATGCAAAAAATATTTAAAAACGCATAAATTCCCATAAAAAGTTGGTAGTTTTCTAGCAAATTTGGAATAATGGAAATTGAGATGAAAGCTTACTACAATAATTAGACTATTTGACAGGGTGGCCAGCAGAAAATGATAAGGCATTTTCAGGGAATTTCTGGGGAATTTCAGGTTATTTTCATGAGATTTCAAGGTATTTGAGAAAAATATTACCAGTGCAAACTATAATTGAGACAATCATTCTCATTGACGTTATGTTTCACAAGTCACAATTGACCATATATACCTTATTGATGATAATACAAGACTCATTAAAACCAACAAATTAAACATGAAGAGGTGTTTGTTGTAGACACACTTCAATTCTATCTAAGTAATTTAGTAATTTAAAGTACTGCAAACCCTACAAACTTAAGGATTGACACATAGGTTGCATTCAGTCAGATTCATAGAACTGCTGTATACTTAATTTATTGCTTGTTTGCTCACAATCCTTCTAAGGGAAGTTTTTGTTTCTTTTGAATTTTTTATGTTTTATTTATTATTACATGTTAGAGTTAACTTGGGAAGATAATTTAGTGGTCGGTGTCTCAAGAGGGCAATAAACGCTCACTCTTGGCCAGCACCGGGCTTAAATTACTTTCACTTCGCAATCTGATGGATTGGCTCTGCAGCCAGCAGGGTTGAAATATCAACATTGCAATTGTCTGTAATCCACTTAAATAATTTCAAAAATTTTCTTGGCAAAGGTTGTCTTCTCAAGCTAATTTATTTATTTATTTGTTTATTTGTTTAGTTATTTTTATTTGTTAAAATGTCTAAAAAATCTGATTTCTAGTTTTAGAGGGGGTCGGATCCCTCTTTCTAGGAGAAACCCCTTCCTTAAATGCCAACACCCCCTTTCAAATTTTCTGAAATATTCATCCCCCCTTTCTAGACGACAAAAAAGTTAAAGACTACCAGTTCAGAAAAATTGAAATTTAATATACTCATCAGCAAAAATCATCTCACCCCCACCCTTTCTAGAAGAACCCCCTTAAGTGGCGTCCCCGCCCTTTTTCAACGCAAAGTCGAACACCTCCCCCCCCCCCCTAACTGACATTTTGGAAATATTGGAACCCCCCTTCTAAAGGAAGGGGGGTAGAAACTATGAATTGTTCATAACATTTAAAGATTTTTTATCAGAAAATACAACAGTTTATTTGAAGATTTCCATTTTTTTAAAGATCAGAATTTATAAATCACTTCAAATAGTTGAAACATTTTTGTAAATCGGAACTCTGGAATGCACTCTTTATCTACTCATAAGTTTGGAGAAATTGTAGGAAGTCAGAATTCAGAACTGGTCTATAATGCACTCATTAACCACCACCATTGTTGGCGAAATTTTAGAAAGTTAGAACTCATAGTTGGGGAAGTTTTCTATTTGTTCAGACTACACCATAAAAAGAACAATGTGAGATTATGATTATTATCATTATTATTGGTACTTTGGGAGAGTATATCTGGCCCCCAAGCCATTGTTAGATACACCCTGTATGATAAATAATTGTTTTTTTTTTTAAGAACCGCATTGTCTTGTCAAGTGGTTGTACTCATCTGAAGTTAGTTGCTGTGTTGCTGGATAAGTGAACAATGAATGGTCACATATGCTTTGTCCACTAATTTAATTCAGCCATTTAGGTGTCCCTGACAACCATGGACACTTGACAAGATGGTTGATTGGTTATTGTTACATTTATTTATTTATTTATAATTTACTAGATTTGAACTCATTCCTCTTTGGGGACCTAAGTGTTTTTTATTGTACCAACTTTTAGTTGTATTGATATGTGATAGAGAGCAGGTCTTGCTCATCAAGAAACTGAGTTGAATATAAGAATGAGGTAAAATAATCCTTTGTATTTACTGATTATTTCAACCCTTACAACAAGCTTGCAGTTGATAGAGAACAAAAGAAATTAGCAGCATTTTTCAATTTTTTTCAGGGGGCATCTGATTTCAGGGGCTTTCAGTTTCTTTTTCAGGGGTTGCTGACCACCCTGTCCGAACTTCTCAATATGAATAAAATGATATTTATCAAACCAGTTTAAAGGAAAAGACCCCTAGAAAAGACCCCTAGAAAGACCCCTAGAAAAATTTGAATAGTGTTAGAACGTTGATGATTTACAATTTCTTGTAACCGTCTAGATTTTTTTCTTTAGTGCAAATTTGCATTTTTTGTGCCAAAAACAGAAAAATCAGCATGAAACAAAAACAAAATCACTATTTGATTTTAAGGCATTTTGTTTACTTCGTTAGAAGTGCTCAGTTTTCAGCTATCATATCCTGACATCACTTCTGAAGCACCCATGTTTACACATCAAGCAAAAACCGCAGAATCATGTGATGAACCACGCATAACCATATAACGTTTTAAAACGTTTGTTTCGTCACTTTGCTTCAAATTGAACAGAAAAATGCTCAAACATATAACTAAAAGTGCTGTTCACTAGAATTAAAATATAATTTTAACAAAATGTTTTGCAGTAAATAGCATCGGAAAGACGAGAACGAGTACTCGGTGGTGGTCAGCAGTGGTAAAAAGTAACGCGAATTAGCGTTATTCAAATCACTGAAATGGCGATAGCCGTATGGAAAATTAATATTTTCTTAAAATGTTAGTACCAGGTTCAGAAGAATGGTCGAGTTCTTATACTAAGTCCACGATGTGGACGAACCTAATACGGAACATAATATACATGAATACATAAAAGAGTAATAATATAAATAATTGTCAATCTCCCTTTACCCTCACTAGCTAGGATATGTAGAACATGCTGGCCTGACGAATGTAATGTATCATTATTGTAAATGTAAACAAAGTTTTATGAATAGTATCAGACTATAATGAAGCTATTTAGAGACGTGGAGGGTTGACTTTACATTGTGCACAATTTGCAGGGCATCAGTAGGAGTCACTGGAGGGTCAGTATGAGGAGCGATGATAGTAGGCGAAGTGGTAGAACTGTCCGGTGTTGTTCGAGCAGGATTATCCTCCGGTAGATTTTCAGGTCAGCAGATCCTGGGACCGATGTTGGAGGGGTCGACGGTGTAGGTGGAATGTTGATCTGACCATCAGTTGGTGGTACAAGATGTTCACTAGGCTGCTCAGACAGTGCAATCAATTTTGTATCGTAGGATAAGGTACGTGAAAACCGTAGCAGGAGATCTGGGTGGTACAAAAGGGACATACCATAGAAACTTACAGTTACGCAGGGTCACTCGACCAGATCCATGAACTCAGACAGCATATTTATCGTGTTGTCTCAATTCGACCACATCTCCAGTCTTATCCCATTTCTGAGTGGCAGGGCCAGTTTGATTCTGGACACGTACATGATCCCCCATCCTCAGTGCAGGGAGCTTCCTTGTATGTTCTGACAGGGATTCAATTTCCTTCACATGCCTCTGCATAAGTGCAGTTTCACAATTCTTAGTTGTGCTGGATAACTTGTATACGTTAGGCCACCCAGAATATCTATCCACAACGACCAGATAGTTATGACAACAGTAGGTGAAGTAGTTAGCGCATACATATTGGAATGGATAAACAGGATCAGTTGGAGGTGGGTTCGGTTGACTAGGTGCCGTACGATTACAAGGAGTACATGATTCACGTGCAAATTCTAACTCAGCGGTAATACCAGGCCAAAATATAGATGTCTGAGCACGACTGTTCTTGGAAGTCACTCCTTGGTGGGCAAAGTGGATTGTATTAAGAACTTGTTGACGTAAAGCTGGAGGAATGATTATTCTATCACCGTACATAATGACACCATCTAAAATTGACAGGTTAGCACATATTGCAAAGTAAGATCTGATTTGCTCTGGAAGCTGTTGCTTCTAGTCAGGGAATCCAGTGAGGATGCAGTTGGATAGCATCACCATTGTGGGGTCACTTGTGGTTGCCTCCCATGACACAACCTCAATCTCAAGGGAGGCTAGGGTAGCCATCGCATTGAGGGTTAACTTTTCTTCAAAAGATGCAGGATACAGCAGGGGTAGAGATGTCAATCTTCAAGGTGCAGTCGTTCTGGATTTCTGTCACCACTTGGATATCGTGATAGCCCATCAGCGCAGCGGTAAAATGTTTCTTGCCGTAGACCATACTAAAGAAGAACGGAAGTGTCTTTTCTTTAAGGTTAAGCTGCCGAGGGTTCTTTATGTCACAGAGTCAGTGATCACCTAGAACTTTCAGAAGTGGTTAATGGTCCGTCGCAATGATGAGCACCTTGCAACCGAGGACAAAATGACGAGCCTTTTCTAGAGCCCATGCAATGACTGGGGCTTCTCCATAAATGGGGGCATACCGAGCTTCAGCATTATGGATAAACCTATTGGATGCAAAGGTAAGCTAACAGCCTACAGGACAGCAGAATGGTTCGGCACTCTCACATTTGCAGTGTTTTTGGCCAAGGGAGAAGCGAATCCCATATTTGCTCCAGTTGGTAGATAAACAGGTTTTCCTCGATTTATCAAACATACAGACACCATCGGTGATTACACTGATAATTGACTGCTTTGCTCGATTGAACAGGATATCCCAGATGAATTTAATTGATGGAGAAAGTAGGTCTCATTGCTGATGACAACGAAAGACAGTAGTTAACTTGGTTGACGAGACCAAAAAAAGATCGAATGTCAGTAGTGATACAGGGTGAGGGAAAATCCCGGATAGCATATGAACAAATTTCTCCCCTGGTCGAATACCATCACAAGAAATCACAAAGCCAGCAAATTCAATAGCATCTGGTGCAAATAGGAATTTAGCAGGATTGAGCGTTATACCATGCGCCGGCCGCAAATATCGAGCCATCCACAAGCTTGAAAGAAAGACTGTTCTATATTTGGCTTCCACATGGCAGTCACCAATACATTTTGTCGATGTGTATAACTGTCGCCGGCAGCTGTAAAGCCCTGAACAAGTGTACGGTAGCGGAATATGCCCCATGGGTTAATGAGATGGTTGTGAGATGACAGTCTTCCATGTGTATCGGTACTGAGTGATACCCATACCAGGCATCAAATACTGTCTTTTTGATATCAGGAGGAATGAGTGTGGCTTGATGGAAATGGCTCATGGTATGGTGAGTTTCTCTGATGCAGTATTTATTTAAACCCTGAAGATCAACAACACAACGTGGTGTCTCATCTTTCTTCCATGTGATTACCATTTGATGGCGCCAAGAGCCAAGTGGCTGATGAGGGCATACATTGAATGTACTGTCAGCATACCTGTTGTGAATCCATTGTTCCAGTGCATCACGGTTCGTTTCAACAGGAGGAAATGGAATTCTACTAGATAGAGGTGGTGGCAATGTGCGTTTAGGACAAACACATGACTAAATGGTGGTGGTGGTGGTGGTGGAGACGGTGGTTTTGGTAGAAGTAATTCAGGTGTTTCCTCAACAGCATTAACTGTATGGCTCATTAGAGCTGCTCCAATCATAGGGAATGATTCTGGGATGATAACTCATTGTTTACACCCCTGTTTACTTAAGTACAACTATTGCACATGGTGGGATACATAACAAACCTTTCTAGCAGTTGACCATTTTGGATGCGTCCAGAAAGTCGAAGTATTAGGGCACCAGCGATGTCAATTTGTTTGGTGTTAATGGCTTTCATGCGGATTTGAGTAGGGATGAGATCAGATTTTGTAAATCCCATCTTGTAAATGGTGGCAAGTCCACTAATAGTGGATTGGTAACCAGTGTCAGTAACAGCTTTTATAGTACAGCACTGTGGTGGGTTGGTGAAACAATACTCAAAATGAGCATAATCTGAAGGCTCGATATGTGCTTTTAATGAGATTGATGGATGACTATCAACATGTTTGTTGATCCATCCTCAGAGGCCATCATGATGTTGGGCGTCAATGGTGCTAATACATTGGCCTCTTTTACGATTGAGGGATACTAATGCTACATTGGTGCAGGTTCCAGTATCGGAATCAGCAGTGGTGCAATGTTGCTCAGTAGTGGTATATTCCACAAGAGGTGTGGTAGATGGCTCAAGATCAAGTAAATAAAGATGGTCAACAGGGACAGGTGTACAATTAGAGAAGTGTGGTGGTAACTATGGATACCCCACACATGGGCACTTCATTCATGTTCATAGGTTACTCAATCAATGCTCTTTATTGACTAACATGGCCATTCGAACGATCATCCTTAGACCGGCACATCTTCAAAAAATGACCAGTTCTTGAGCAAATTTCACAATGTTTATTGCAGGCAGAACATGTCTCTTGTCTGTGTTTAGTTGAATTACGGCCAGGGCCATCATTCCTCCTAATACCAGTGTTGCCACAATAACTACATTTATCTGACTGAACCTTCCTCTTCCTCAATTTGTACGACGAGACAGCATCAGATGCACCTCGGCCAAGAATGGTGTCTTGTGTGCGCCGTCCAGTCTTATTGGCTTCTAGTAGTTTGAGAAGTGATTCAAGGTCCATGGACTAGTCCTCCAGGCCCAACACTTCCCACTGAATGTCCTGATCATAGGCTACGTACAATATTATCTCTCACCATTTGGTGGGTGAATCGAGTGGGGGTATCACATGTGTGGCACAAGTTTCAGTAAAGGAGCAAAGTTCTGCCTGTCCTTTAAGACGGGCTGCAAAATTACGAATTGGTTCCTCAGCCTTATGTTGGAAAAGGTTTAACTTCATGCGACTGACAAGTTGATTTTCCTCCTTCGTGGATAATCTCTTCATAGCTGATAAAATTTGGGTTTCATCTTTAGAACAGATAGAAACATCATATTGTTACAAAGCAAAACGAAGGGGAAAACTTTGTCGATTTGTTTACATTTTGCAATGGTTTCTCGGTTGAAAACAAACCAGCAAATTGTTTTTTATCATTCATTTTGAATTTCGTCTAATGATAATGCAGACGCGTAGCATTTGATTAAATTAATTTGGATTAGGTTTTTTGAATGCTGTGTTCCTTAGCAACGTTTTTTTTCTTGACTGTTAAAGTGTCTGATTTTTTGAAAATCACCAATATAAGATTCTTTTAAAAAAGTTGAAAACAACATGAAAACACCAATTTTAAATCGATACAAGGAAACATCAGGTATAGTAGTTTTATACATGTTGTGATTGTTTTTATTTGATAAACACCCGATATACCTGATAAATTTTTTTCTGAGTTACTCTTTCAAAATGCGCATACATAAAATAATCATCGTCAAAAAAATGCTGACATAAGCAAAATAATGTTGGTATTTTCTTGAGAATTACTCTCCCGTGTGTAAAATTCCTTCAATTCAGAGGATTTGTATTATCCCCTGATGTCAGTTCTGAAACACCTGCGCCGTTAAGTGGTGATAACTTGACCAACTGTTGGTTATTACTCTGTGTTAACCCACAGTCATGGGTTAACCCTGTAAAATGTTTCTTGTTGTTGCTGTGACCACCTTCTCCCTCTCATGACAAATTATGAATGACGACGAAAAGCCCTTGCAACCAATTTCTTTATACATTATGTCTACTGAAGGGCCGAAGCCGACTCGAACTGAGATCGAACTTCTTTTCACAACGCATTGTGAACAAATGTAACTCACTTCCTGACTCAATGTGCAATGCTGAATCTGTCAATGCGTTTAAGAACAATTATGACAAGCTGTATCTTAACACATGATTCATGCCGATTTACAACAATTTTGTAAATATCAGCCTTCACAACGAACCATATAACTTTTTTTTAGCTAATGGTAGCGTTTCACAGTAAAAAGTATATGATAGTCAGCAGCTGAGCGCTTCTAACGAGGTAAACAATATGCTGTAAAATTAAATAGTCTACGAGTGTTTTTCATTTAGCTGTTTTTCGGCCAAAGAACGGAATTTGCACTAAAAATAAATGATCTAGATGGTTGAAATCTTCACTAGTT
>JAUKPT010001580.1:0-14935 GCA_032273505.1 Nanomia bijuga
TAATCAATTTTAAGCTTTTCTGCCTATTCTAACCTTTTTTTTTACTTTTGAGATATTTTTTGTATTTTTTGTCTGGTATGCCAATTAAATATCATCTGTTATCTTTGGTGAAAAATAATCGTGAACCCTTCTCCATTTATGCAAGACCTTTGTTTGTTCTGCGTGGAAAAAATTGTGCACCGTCTCCCAACCCCGTTTATTCCAGACCCCTTGTTTATCAATTTTGCCGAAATGTGCACCCTGTTTATACCCACTCCACCTCTTAAGTAATTTGTAATAATTGATATGTTGATATGTATCCTTTTAAGTTATTTTTAGCTTGCATTATGTTATGGTAGATTTCAATACCAACTTTATCCGAATGATTATATTCCCTTAAATATTCAGAAGATAGAGATAAGAGACACGAAAATAAGTGACTTATATCTTCGCTGATACGAAGAAAAAGTTTTTTTTCCACCCTGGTATCATGTTATTATAATTTTTTCCTCAATTATTTTTATGATATTCCTGATTTTTGTTATATAGAAAGTACAGAGACTTAGAACTTTAAATTGTTTCTTCGTTTAAAATCTCTTTAAACTCGTGAAAAAGAAGAACCGAATACAGTATAATCATAAAATTTGGTACACAACTAAACATAGGATATCTCCATATGTAAGCGAAACCTTGGAAATTAGAAATCAAAAATGAAGCCGTTAGATAATGTTAAGTGGCGAAAAAACTTTCCATATTTTACCTATTTTTCTACGAAACTTTTTTATTTTTAGCATGAGACCCCTAACCGGTCATATGATCATGTGTGATAAGTTAAAAGTTTGTATCTTGCGCCGTTGTTGAGATATTGACCCATCTGCTGTAACATGCCAGATCGTGTACGAAAGGCCCATATTTCCCCCAATAATTTATCCCTAAAGATAAATTCATCCCCACGTATTCTGGGCATGATGGTTCCAAAAGGCCCAACTCGATTTTTTGTCAGCAAGATGTATGGCCGTGTATAGAGCAAGTGAAGTCTGAGAAAGTGAAAAAGGTTCCTCGATCCTAAGTTCTGAATTGTGTATTTATGTTATTTTTTCGAAGTGCTTGAGGAAAAGGTTCCTCAAAACTTAGAAATATTGGTAAGGAGCCAAGGTTCCTCGTGATCCCGGATCACAGGATCACACTTTTTACAGACTCTGGTATAGAGTAGGTTATGATGCAACATAAATGATGTTAATGAGGATTTTAGTATGTCTAAACCCTTTATGTGTTACAGACACGTTTAGAACTAGATTGATACGCATTTCATAGATTTTTATGACGTTGACGCCAATATATGGCGTCAGTTTTTTTTCTGAACCGTGAATCATCCGAATTTTCTATAACAACATTTTGCTTTATTTTGTATTTGTTTTTATTTTCGTAATGTTGTATATCAGTGGGGATATAAAACTACTATCATCCCACCTGATAATAGTCCTCGTTTTAACTCATTCTACTTCTTTTCCCTGTAAAGAAACAAAAACAAAACTAAATCGCGCTGAGAAAAGCCAATATCTTATCTTGACGCCTTGAGCGTAGTAAGATATTCGTTGGCACCTCATTTGAATTGTCTTAGATTGCTCTTTCTGAGGGTTGATGTGGCGCTCATAACGTTCATCAGGTTCACCCATTCTCGGTGGGGGGGGAGGGGATGGGGTAACTCCCATATGAGCGCTGACAGGATGTGCCGCAGTAAAGGGTCGTTTCTGATTCTCAATTTCCTTTGAAAAGAGTCAAAAAATCTAAATTTTCAGTAGAAAAGGGTCCAAATACGTCAGTGATACATAAAAAAGTGTGATTTTGTAAAACCATCCATAGATAAGGGTCTCATTTCGGCAAATATGCCCCGTAAAAAAGGGTGTTCAGAAAAATACCTCCACGACACACTCCTATCTCATGGATATCCATGCCTATCTGTTGGGATATTGGCCCTCTGCCCCAGTACTTATGACATTATATTCATAATTGTATATCCCCTTATAGGTTAGAAACAACATTTTGAATCAATACATTTGATGATAAAAGACATCTTGTTTACAATCAGCCTGTCGACCTAGTTACCACCACGAGCTCCCATTAGAGAATGGCTATATGTATTAATCATAAACGTAGGTACTAAATAATAAGGGGGAAAAAAGATAGATATAATATATATATAATAACTAAATAAACGTCTAAACAAACATAAAACAGACCATTCAATCAAAACAGATTCGTTTGTAATGCTGAATAAAAAAAAGCGGCTTTAATGGATTGCCTCTTGTCGTAGGGGGACGCACGATGCCGCCTTTACGTCAAAATTCTAAATTTATATTTCTTTTCATTTCTTTATTCATTCAAGAACAGGATCAATTTCTTTGTTCTTTATTCCTTTATTCATTCATCCCATTTATTAGCACCATTCGAGATAAAAGTCATTAAATAAAGGACATTATCAGCGTGAACTATTCGGGGGGTATTTACAAAATGGTGGTGTGCAACCCCCCCCCCCATTGGAAAATGCAGTCTTTTACTATCTTATGTTTTTCTCATGAAAATATATCTTCATTTTTATTACCAATTACCAGATCTGATGAAAGCTTTGATAGGGCAAAACACTTATGAAAACAGCACGTATCATTCTGTAAATCAAAAGTTCCATCTGAAACTGTTAATTGGTTCCCAGGGAGTTATCACAATCGGAGGTTTTACAAAATGAGAAAAATATTAATGCAGTGTACACGCTTTTTTATATATAAGAATTTACTTTGAGAATATCCTCATCTTGAATTGTTTTTACTCAATCCAAAATCTGAGTTTGATTCAAAAAAAAGAATTTTGTAAAAGACCTTCCTCCTCTACATGATGTGTATACTGTATACTAAGAATATGCTAAGAATAAATTAGGATGGATTTGGCAGAAAAGTTAAAAATATTCATCTTGATTCCAAAAAAAAAAACTATTCATATAAAAATTCGCAATGGAGAAAAATGTCCTTATTGAGATATGACAACGTTAACTTAAAGCCTATCTGCTTCTGGAGCACCCCCTCGTTAATACTGTAGAAAATGCCTTGAAAAAGAGAATAGAGCCAAAAATGTGGGATCGTTTTTTTTAGCATGATCTTGTTTTGACCTACTTCTGCCTCTATCTTCTGTTTGCGGCCTTCGTTTTTGATAAAAATTAGCACAGACATAGTTCCTAATACTATCTTTGCACCTCCAAAAGCATTTTTCTCACTTAAAGTGAAACCGAAAGTACTTCATATTTACCCAAAGAATTAACCAATTTTTTTCTCGATTGATTTTTTATGATCTATTATCTGATAACAATGTGTCCTGAAATTTCAGAACCACTAAATACCCGGAAGGTACTTTTCGTGAAAAAACCTGCACGATGTCTAGGCCTATTAGTATAGAACGCCATGATAAAGGGACATCTCAAAAAAGTTTTATATATTTTTAACAGAAAATGTGACTATAGATATATACTAAGAGTATATTGAAGAAAAATGAAAAAAGTAATCATTATTAAAGGCAACTGAGCCGTAATTGTTTATCAGACCGGATGTAAATTGTTCAAAAGTTCTAGTCGAAACAGATCTAATGCATCAAAAAAAAAAGCTAAAAATATCATGCGCCTCTGGGAAAGACCGCCTAAAGGTATTCAAAGAATTATTATATTTAAAAAGATAATTACTACTATAAACTTTCTTTTTTAAGAAGTTGATTAGTCGTTAATTTAATCTTTCAAACATTTTTACTCATAAACAATGTTCGACAAACTTTTTCTCGCCGCAGCAAATTTTCCCCGAAGAAGGCAAAAATTACGGTCAAAAACACATAGAAAAGGTGCAGAAAAACCTTGAAGACCAACTCACAGGTCCGAGACACCTAAAACCGTATTAAGTCATAATAAAGCCATAAACTTTAAACCACTACTTTAGGATTAAAAGGTTCTAAGACTTTGCGGCATAAAATATTTGCGGACAAAAAAAGTTGTGGGAAGAAAATGTTGCGAATTTTTTCTTGCAACTGTTTATGCCGCAATGTCATTATAATATATTCATATTATATGATGCCAAAATGATGTCAAAATAATATTGAAACATAATGGTTGTCAAAAATGAGGTCTCCGAACCATTAGCCATCTAAAAACCGGTAGAGAATCATGAATTCTAATCCAAAGCCTTCGTATTAGTTCCTAGTCCAATATTCACATACGCAAGTGAAAATAAAAAACGAAGCAGCGGTATCAATTTTTCAATAATTTAGAGATGAGACTGGAGAAGCCTGTGAATTTTATCAATCAGGCAGGTGTATACAATGTCCAGATTGCAAATTGTCTACGTATGAAGGAGAACAGTTATACACTACAATGAAAGAAGATTTTTGTTATACATCTTATAGTCGAGAAAGACGTTTACATAAAATAAAAAAAATGTATTTGAAGAGCGACCTGCCTGGAAGAAGGAAAGGTGCCTGCCAGTGGCAACAGTGTAGCTGGCAAGTTTGCCGACCCCTGACCGGTAAAAATAGACCGATATTGACTCGAAAATAGTATTATTTAGAAGGGAATTATTCTAAAAACTAGATCTTATATTATCACTCACCATTCCATCCTGGCGATGGTTTTCCGATCGATGAGACATGGTAATCTTTCGTTAAGTCTTCAAGAGGATGTGTTGTGATTGGCCAGCCAGATTCTGAAAGAAAACGAAAGGGAAAACCATCGAATAAGATTACCCAGTTAGAAATTCTTCAAAAACGTTCAAAAATTACCGTAACAGGATTGCAGAAAAAGGATGAAGCGGCAAACCTCCCTTTTCTCATGAAACCATGATGAGTATAGATCTTTTTTAATGTTCTATCAAGTGATTATCCTGAATACAGCGAATATTTTGACCCTCATACAATCCTTATCATAATTGTTCAACCCTGCTCACGACAAAAATACACTTTTTCATCCCTCCCCTAGAAGAAATATAAGAATATTTTACTTCCCCCTTTTACAAAATTTCACCATAAATCTTGCTTTTCCTGCCCCTCCCACGTGGTAGAACATCAAAAAAGATGAAATATATGTTCTTATAAGCTTTCCATTTATTGCAGGTGAACAACGATACCCTTTTACCCCGCATATCGCGGCATGCCGTTATAAAGGGGGTAAATATCAAAAAAATTCTTATAAAAAATGAGCATGCCGTTTTAAACGGGGTAGCAATTCTGAACACATTGCATTGCATACGAAATTCGAAAATCAAAAAGAATGTGCACGCTGGAGTCTTCAACTTATCCACGATGGCGAAGATCTCTGGATCTCTGGTCGTTCGATAACCAGATCCAAGTAAGCAATTGTTCGAGGAAAAGTAACTTAAACAAATTTATGAAAACTTGTATCCGAGTAATTTATGCTCTTTTTCAAATGTCGGATGGTGTTATCTACGTGAATTCGATGAGTGTCCCAAAAAAAGACAATAGGTTCAATTGTGGTGTGTACACTATCGCCTATGCTACGGACATAATTTCAAGGACATTGAATGTCAGACGTAAGTATGATGTGGATAAGATGCGTCCACAGTGGATCAACGGCAGGCTTACAACGTTTCCGAAAGTCACTGAGATGAAATATCGAAAAATTTCGGGAACTGATCTATATTTAGTACGTAATAGCATAATCATAGATTTTAAAAGAAACATAGCAGAGTCAGAAATGTGTTATTACTTTCTCCTGTGTGGATTGTTTCTGCCCGTTCGTTTGGTAGCAATTATTTGTTTCGGATATATCGGCATACCGATATACCCGGGGGATAAGCACCAAAAATACCAGGGGAGAAAAATGAGCTAGTTTCGTATAAAACGGCTTGCCGCGATACGCGGAATAATAGGTATGATTTGGCGGCAACTCCTCAAAATAAATATCAGGACCTTTGAGGACTATTTTCAAAAATTAATCAATTTTCGAGGACAAAAGCATCCATATTCAAAAATATTCAAGATTTTGGCAGACTAAAACTGTCCTGTGATTATTGAAAAATGTACGTATAGTCTACAACATATTTCTCAATCAAGTGACTCCCTGAGAATTAAGTTATGAACTTTATAAGTTTCAAGTGAGATGAAAAAACAAGTAAGAATATCTGGTAAGTTGGGAGCATCAGGAATTTGAGGTCATAAGAAAATCACTTATTTTTCTGAACATTTTAGGACATTGACATTTCAGGACATTTCAGGATTGTGGCTACCATGTATTTCGTACGTAGGTGTCCGCGTTTTCGTTACGATCGGTAGCGTATGATAGCTAGGTCTTTCTGAAAAAATTAGGCACATTTACTTTAAGGGGAGAAACTTTCGCGGGTAATATTCTCAAGCTCTGATAACAAAAAATCCCAGACAGCCCCAAACCTACCTGTTTGCCACCAGTGGTCGATGACAGGAGCCCGGAATGTTTGACTCGCCCACTTCAACATGTCAGCGTCCGCGTGCTCGCCTGCCACAAACAGTGACCGGAAACTGAAAGAAAAAAGAAACTGTTAAGCCACGGAAAGTTTATCATTAGAATAGCGAGTCCGCCCGCGCCGTGTTCAAGAGAGCCGCATCAGGGCTCTTTTAATCGAAGTGATCTGCGTCAAGTCGATCATAGTTCGAGAGATCTTCGAGATAAAATAAAACGTACTTTATTAACATTGGATACGATCTTTTATTTTTTTCAACAAAAAAAAATTCGTCCAAAAAGTTAATAAAATCTAGTGTGAAATAAAGTAATTACAGAATGATACAAAGCCATTATATCACACTGCCAGTGTGAAATAAATGGTTAATGGTTAATGGTTAATGGTTTGCACTTATGATGGAACAGCCATGCACAAGTTCTTCACGTACTTATCGAGGCAATGGCTTAAGTCCCACCTAGTGTTTCGTCAACTACCAATTGACTACCCATGGCATGGGTCGACCCGTCGGCATTGCCAACGATAGTTAATGTGCCCTCGCTTAGAGCCCGAGTTGAGTACATTTTTATTGCATCATTTTTAATGACACTCGCCTCTACCATTCGTGTCCCCCATCCAGTAAGTTGCTTAACGATGCTTAACTTAATGAATGGAAGATGACATACCACTACGCGTTGAAAAAAATGATATTTTTTGCTAAGTTTGGATTTCTTTTTCCGAGATAATTGAGTTTCAGATGGGCGAAATTGGCGAAATTTATGCTGAATCAGCAGTGTTTTTAGAACTTTTTACAGGAATAACACTTTGCCGTCTGATCAAAACATAGCAAACAGAACCGTTTTTTCCATCTACTTTTCATGCACGACACAGCTATCTAATCTGTTTTTAGGTTTGAACATTTTGAAAAAAAAAAAATACTGGAATGGTGTAAAAATAACTTAAATAAGGCTAATAGGGGCCAAAACCTTCCTACACACACCAATCACCAATCATATTCGTAATCAGCATACCTAAATTGACAAAAGGAAAGTTACCTGCCATGTTGACACTCGGCTCACAGACCTGCTGGTCTAAAACTTTGTCTAATTTAGAATATTGATATCATCATTTTTCACTTTAAAGAAAACATCGAATTGTGACATTTTTAAATGAACCAATCAGAATCCTGATGGTGTAATTTTCAACCAATCAATAGTCTAAATTAGACAAACTTTAGAAAGAATCGTTAACTTACTTTTTCATCTCGTAGTTCTTTGCATGTTCACCAGTCGGGTCCTAGAAGTTTATGTAAGTATAGTCACTTGGATGGATGAAACAGTCATGCGTAGTATAGCTAACCTGCGGACTATAGCTCCATCTAGTGTTTCGTCAGGTACCAACTGACCACCCAATTCTCCTCACATGGCATGGGTTGACCCGACGGACTTACAGCCTAACGATTGTAGTATCACACTGCAATTGATATTAAATAGCCTTCAATACTTCAGACTAGTTTTGATTTTTTTTGGCGCAACTTGGTATTGAGCTCAGATCGCACGGTATCTAGTAATTGATAGATGTGACACTTAACCGCTCGACCATTCATCCGCGAGATTCAGAGATTCAATATATATTTCTCACAGAATTCTCGTGACAGAGTTTCCGTGTTAAAAAATTAAATATATAAGGGGTCATTTAAAAAGGACGTCACCTATTGTTAACACTTTTTTGCATTTTGTGTTTTAAGGGTATCTCTAGCCGCGCGGCGAGGTGTGTTTAGCCCCTTAGCTAGGTTTTTGGTGCTTGATCTTTTTTTTAAAAAGTTTGTCTCTTTTTACTCGGTGAGATAGAGGGGGAGGGGGTACCCGAAATAAAGTGACAAACGGTGACATTGGGGGAGGAGTGCAAAAATTGCTATTTTAGCGCTGACATGCTTTTTGAATGAGTCAAAAAGGCTTTGACATCAGATTACACTATGATTTAATAATCGATTTTCAGAGAACTTTCTTTTATCATATAGCGGAAACCCATTATTTGTGGAGATAAGGCCATTTTTGCAAAAAATCACATTATAAAAATTGTCATAAAATGGTGAAACAATAAATCAAATCGCGACTCCTCAGGCTTAATGTATTGGCACAATTAATCTGTTAAATCGACTTAGGTCCCATTTAGTGTACCAACCCAGGTACCAAATTATCACCCAGTTTCCCTTACATGGGCAATACGACGATGCTTATATTCACTGAGAACATTTAAAAAATTGTCGCCAAATATCGAGACCGTTTATTTAGCTCGTACGCGTGAACAGAGAGAGGGAGGGTGTAAATCAAACCGTATGGTTTTGTATGGGGCGAGAGGGAGGGTCCAATGCTCGTGAGTTATTAGACCCAGTTGTGAGAAAATATAAAAAGATCCCAATTTTTACCTCTAAATATTTTCAAGTAACCCTTCTTTCTGAAAACAGGATAGACTGGATTCGCACGAATACATGGGAGGAGAAGGAGGTTAATAATCGAAAAGTACGTTTTCTTATTAATCAGGCCGGGGGAAACTTTTTTCACTATGTCCACCATTTTGAACGGTAGATCAAAGACATACCAGCCAAATTGATTTTCATGTCGATCATCTCCAAGAAATAATATTTTTACGTCTTCACACTCACCAAATTTAAAAATTTACTGGCTGTCAACTTAGTTAAGTATGAAAAGTTCATACCTGTCAAATAAGAATCCATACCTTCCAAAAGGTGGTTTTTCAGGCGGTTTCCGCCACCCTGTTTATAGGGAGGGAGGGTCAATTATTTTTGCTTACTCTCGAGTCCGGAATAATCGAGAGTACGTACAGTAACCAATCAAACCAGTCAAATTTGGCGTTAATGGTCCCTTTAGAAACAAAGATGAAAATGATTCTTACCTCGCTTCTAATGACTCGAATGGCGGTGGGTGCGGTGAACAGAGCACTCACACTGTGTTCGTCGATCACACGGAAAAAAGTGCTTGCATCAGGACATCCCACCGGTTTGCCCTGCGTAGAAAAAAAGATGAAAAACGATTTTTTTTCAACCTGAAGATAAATCTCCAAAATATATCGTACAAATTTGCATTGTTGCTTTTTATTTCAATAATATTTTACTGGTCCACAATGTTTTTATCTTATAAAAAAATGACTAGGCCCGTAAAAAAAAGACATGAATTTACCGTCCCCTCTCAAGTTGAATTTGGCTACCACGACTCCTTTTTGATTATTTTTTCATTTACATTATTTTCTAAATGTATGTTCAAAACACATAGAGATAGGAGGATAAACTAAAGGTTTTTTCCAACGGGTCTTATGAGTAATAAGAGCTTACAATATATGATATTTTACTGTGCGAATGTTTTCGATAAATAAATCATTTTCTAGCTAAAACACCCTAAAAACATTTACATAGGCCCTTAAGGTTTGCACTCCAACACACCCGACTTCCCCATCCTTAGGACGGCTTTACTTATGGGGCCCTTGGAATTAATAACAGATAAATAGAAAAAAACCTTGTTCGTACTAATGAACTGAATCAAGAGTTAACTCTAACCCATACAGTCATGGTATTTAATCTGTATGAAAGAGATATCGATGATTAAAACATTTTTTTGCATTAATTTTCAATTTTAAGTGTATTGGGGAAACAATTTTTTACGTAATCAGTTTTTCTGCATTTTACACTTGCGATCCTAATTTCATAAAACACTTGGGCCATATGATTTGCACACCCACACATCCGCCTATTCATCCACTGCTTAAGTGAAAGTATCTCCAATATCTAGCCGAATTTTAAGGAGAAAAAAGAAGGAAAATAATTACCAAGAGAAATCATAAATGTTTCAAACCCAGTTTTAAATACTTTTGATGAAAATAGATCTTGATTTCGTTTCTATACATTTTATAAGGAATTGTCGCGAAATTTCGGTAATTTAGCCGTTTGATTGGTTAGATATTATACCATCGAGATTCTGATTGGTTCACAGAAAAATGTCACAATTTGGCGAATTGCTAAAATCAAAAAAAGATGAAAACTCTTCTACATGAACCAATCAGATTCTTGATGATGTAATATCCAACCAATCAAAAGATTGAATTAGCCATAATTTAGCGACAACCCCTACGAAACAAATCGGTAATGTATCCACAAGTTTATCTATCCACGGTCTCAGTCTTACCGTACACCGTACACTACCGTACACCGTACATTACCGTACACCGTACATTACCGTATATCAAGAAAAAGGGTCTTACTACGACTAAAAATTATGATTTCATTTTATACATATAATTTCGATATCAAAGTATTAAAATTCAACATTTACTTGCAACGTCGTTCATAAAGTTTTACTAAAAAAAATATAATAATAGTACAAGAAATCAAGTAAAAAAATCGTCATAATCTGCTTGAATAACTTCTATGATAACACGAGAATTTTACAAACACGATTTCATCTGTAATCAACATTTGCACGTGAATTCACGTGTATTAAAACGTTTGCATTAAATTTCGATAATACCATTATTGACATATATTGAATAAATTTCACGTACTAGTGACATAATTATTGACGTCACGGGATGAATAATGATAATTTTGAAAAAAAATTTTCATCAGCTCATGAGATAAATGAAGTACCTTTTGGTTAAACCATTTGTAAAAACACATTTTTGGATCAAAGGTCATGAAGCGCATCTCAAGTAGGGTTAACGTATTTCATGCTGTTATATGTGAATATTTCTGACTTTTTACGCGCTTATTTCAAGGAGGGAAATATTTTGATTCCCCCAACCAGAGGGTGAAATTTTGTAAATGTTCCGACGCGTGAAAAAATTTATTCAAAAAATATACTTGAAAGCAGGGCTCCAGAATATTTTTTGCTTCCGGGTACCGCAGGATTTTGTTTCCGGCTAAAAAATATTTTGATGAATTTTTTTTATTTAAGAGATTATTTTAGGTTTTTAAAACTTCATATGTGAGGGGCTGCATCCGTGATTCTTTGCAAAATACGGTGATTTTTTTTATCCCCTCGGCCGAGATAGGGTTAAAAAAGAATGTTCCACAAAATGGTATGTAATTTCAAATTGATTTGTCAAAGCTTTCCGGCTGACACTGCCCTTTCCGGGTACCGACCGTACAGGCGGTACCGGCTTTTCTGGAACCCAATTGCAATTGACTGGGGGACCCTCCCAACCAAACTGAGACAACGTCACTAACCTTGCAACTATGACGTAACGACCTTATAACTTAGACCACGTGACCATAACGTTACGGGCTTAACATCATACTAGCACAACCCCTCAAAATCAATTAATGAAGATAATCAAAATGAATACGCCACCTGGAACGAGTTGTTGAAAGAAAAAGATCTAACCAAGATATGGAAACAAATCGACTTCAGTGGAAAATACAAACCAAATAAAGTGAAAACAGAAAATACATGCAACGAATTTGCCGATTATCTGGAAAAACGATGTACGCTTCCATACGAGCACAGTAACTTTGAAGGAATTGAGTCTAAAATATTCGATCCAAATCTCGATTCACGAATTACAAGTGATGAAATAATAGAAGGTGTGAAGAAAATGAATCGTCAAAGTTCATCCAGATGCGGTATTCCGCTGAGCTTATTGATGATTGTTATAAACTCTATGCTTGGGATCCTAGTTCCATTATATAATATGATTTTCACATCGAAATACCCTAAGTCATGGTTCCCCTTCATCAGTTGTTTACCAAAAAAAGGTAAACTGAATATTCCTTTTGTAAGAGGTATTTCACTGAAAGTCATCCTAGCAAAGATTTACGATACTATAATAAAAAACAGACTTGAAAGATGGTTGAAAATACCCATAGAACAAACCGCATATCAAAAAGGAAAATTTGCAGGTTTACATGTGTTCTTTGTTCGTTGTTTAATATCTATTTGCAAAAAATTACGTATTCCTTTATTCATTGGCGTTACAGACTTCGAGGCTGCATTCGATTATATAAGTAGAAGACATTTGTTTCAGAAACTTGTCAACCTTGGAATAGGGATGTTTATGCTTCAAGCACTGATGGAAATGTATAGTATGACTGATGCCTATATCTTCCTAAATGGAGAGTACTCACATAAGCTACACATATCATCAGGTGTGCTACAAGGAGCTGCATCGTCAACCATACTTTTCATAGCATACACCTGTGACATCATTAACTTATTCCAACAAACATTTCCTGCTGAAGAATTAATACATATTTATCATATCTTGTTGCATGCAGATGATTCGTTGATATTGTCCACAAGTAAAAAATCATTAATTGAAAAGTTTGCAGTCATGAGCAAGTATTGTAAAGAAAACTACATAAAGTTACAACTTAAAAAATGTAGCTTTCTCGTGATTAATAGCAATAAAGATTGCGAAGATATAATAATGGAAGGTAGTATAATAGAAAATAAAAAAGAATTCATTTATCTTGGATCGATCATAACAGATTCTGGAGATGTAACATGTGATATCAAAGCAGAAATCAACCAAAAAGAAAAAAGACTGAATCAATTTTTCGCATTCTTATCCCAACACAGAAACGCTCCATTGATGGTAAAAGAAAAGGTTCTTGAATCTTGTATTGTGTCAGCTGTCTTATATAACTGCGAAACCTGGGGAAATGCAAACTTAGATGGACTTGAGAAAAAGTACAGGAAAGCTCTAAAGCACATGTTAGCACTACGAAAATCAGCTTGTAATGAATTCCCTTACATAGAACTGGAAAAGCCTACTTTAAAATCACTTGTGTACAAACGACAATTACGATTTTACAGAGATTGTATGATAAACAAAGACTATCCTCTGCAAAGATTTATAATCAGAAAAGCACTAGATGCCGGCAGTTCTTTCATCAAACATTATGTAAATTTAAGTGAGAAGTATGCTGATCCAGATCAAATTCCAGCGCAATCTCTAATAGAACTAAGAGAAAAAATCAGATCAAAAGCTGCAGAAAATCGATCAAAATACACATCCTTTTTGGAAATGAACTCGCTCCTAAAAAGACCTGAATTTTACCAATCATACACTCATACAAACAAACTAAACTACGTCACACGATTAAGATCTGTATCACACAATCTTTCAATTGAAACCGGTAGGTATTATTTGCAGAAAACTCCCAGGGAAGAAAGACTGTGTAAATGTGGATTAATGGAAGATGAAACACATTTCGACCTTAAATGTCACCTGTTTTCACATATTCGACGAAAATATTTCAAAGGTGATGACATATCATTGGAAAAGGCACTAGATAAACCGTGGACAGGTGATTTCGCATATGAACTGTTTGAATGTAGAAAATTATTTATGTAAAATGGACCATGAGAAAAATAAATGAAGAATAATCAAAAGAAAAAAGTGTGAAATAACATATTTAGAAACTCATTTTTCTTTTATATAACTTGTAAAAATATTTATCATTTAATCTGTATTGTTTAAAATGGTCAATAATAAATCAATCAATCAATCAATTGCAGTGGTAATCACGCTTAGATTGTGTATACATCTAAATTTCTCCATCAATTTAACATTTTGTTCGCGCATTACAAGATTGAAAAAAAGGATTGTATAATCGCCTTACTCTTTTTTCGTAAGAAACGTCCATTAAGGTCCCCATGTTTAATAAAGATATTGAATGATCGAAGTATATTATTGATTTATTACCTTTTATTACCTAAAATGCATTGGTAACGTTACTGCGGAAAATTTCACTCACTTAATTATATCAGATCAATCAAAAATTACCTATCAGAACTCCATAATTCTGCTTATTTGAATTATAAATGTCGGGTGCGAATTCAAAATCTAATAACTACTGGTATATCCGTCTGTTTTTTCTTGAGGGTTTTGTCAGGGACTCGTTACCCTATGAATTTTATAACAACGGAGAAACTGTTTACACAATGATGATAAAAGATGTATGGAAGATGGGTAACATTAAACTTTTGATTATTCTAAATCTTCTTGCTTTGTTTATTTTAAGAATTGAAAGGTGTTAAAACGTTTAACGCAATTTTGATTCATGGGGTTCAATGAGCTACGTACTCATTTCTATTATACTGGTTAAAATTTTTCAATTCCATTACAATACTCTAACTTAGATATCTTCTCATAGAAAGAGAATAGGCAGACTTTCTGTTTAAACTTACAGAAATTATTTTTTGATAGCTTTGGACTTTTCAAAACCTTACTTAGATTTGTAATGGATTTAAACATTAAACCAGGGTGGCAAAAAAAAATTTTCTTCGCGGGAGCGCGGGAAATATCTAAAAAATTTCGCTTGAGAGTTTTACCTAGCAAAAACAAAATTTTAACCTACAAAAAGAGAACTCTAATACAAATAAACAATAACATGGAAAAAACCGTTAGTTGAAGATTAAAACTAAGTAATTGTAATTCATTAAGATTTTTTCTCTCCATATGAATCAAACCTTTTCATTCAAAAT
>JAUKPT010001581.1:0-14925 GCA_032273505.1 Nanomia bijuga
AGATCGACGTCAACGAAGATACCAAAACAGAGATAGTCGCCGATACCGAAACCGAGATAGCCGACGAAACAACCGACAAAGCAGGAGTTACCGACGAAATGATGATGACAGACGACGATCGAGAAGCAACAGAGATTATGATCGGGATGATAAAGTTTAATTTTGTGTGTCTGTATTAATGTGAAAGTTTAACATTGAAGCAAAAACAAAAGATTTACCAAAAAAAGTTTCATCTTTTAACTCTTCCCCTATAGATTTTACATTATTTTATAAGTGTTTTTAAAGCTCACATTGAATGTGACATTCATTTAGAATAGAATTGCCATTAAATACAAGGAACTTTTTGTCAGGAATCATCTTTTACTTAAACAACGTACTTAAAACATGGCCTTCTCAAGCACGGTCAAATTTGTTTGTGAAAACTCGATCACTTTTATTTTTCGCAAGACATGTCAATGTAAAAAGATAACACAAGGTTGTAACCATCTGTTGACTTTCTCCTATTTTTTCGGGTTTTTTACATCATTATTTCGAGAACGCTTCATGAGTTTTTTTATGCTGATGTCGTCCATATGCTATGATCCATTAACTCGTAAAAAAGCCGAATGTCTAGGAAAAATCTGGTTCTTGAGATATTTTAAAAAAAGTTCTCGGTCAATCAGATTGCGCCATTTTTCAGTTTTGAATAACTCATGAACCACTAGGGTATAGGAATTGATATTTTGCATGTTAATAGAGTTTCTTGTAAATAAAACATGGAAATAGTATTTTAAATAACATTTGTACCCAACATGCTCAAGCATACAAAGAAATGATGATTTTTTTATTTTTCCATGATATGACACCATCAATTGAAATTTAAAATCGAAACATAATTATAAGAACAAAATATCTTCATACTTTTAGTGAAAACCACAGGTCGAGTTCTTAATCTTTTGGTAAAAAGGTTCTCAGTATTCGCATAACAATAGACACAGCGTGTTGAAATTCTAATCTGCAAACTCGTATTTGTGAATGCAAAAAGTGAACCGAACATAATAGACGTATTTACATACACGTACTCACTTCGCGAAGAGACACACATAACAATAAACACAGCGTGTTGAAATTTTTAATCTGCAAACTCGTATTTGTGAAGGCAAAAAGTGAACCGAACATAATGCGAACTCGATATGTGAATACATTTTCTTTGCTAAGAAGGCATCTGCTCATTTCAATAGAGTTCTTCGCTTTTTTCTACCCAGCTCTTTTGTAGGGTAGAAGAAGATTATGAATTATGAATTTTAAATGTATATTAGCTTCACGTGAGGAGACTCTTTTTTTGGCCGTAGATAAAAACGAACTCAGTTGTTCGGAAATTAATCCATTTGTGAACCGAACACCGAACCGAACAAAATGAATTCCAATATGTAAATACGACCAATGTAACAAAATTTTAACCATTCAGTTGAAACCATCAAAGGTTTACAGCTCGAGAAGTTCAAAGTTGAGATGGAGTTAGGCAGTCTTACGGTTTCAAAATGTTTCCAACAACAAACAAACAACATCTGTCAATACAGACTAATATAGCCTAGCGTATGATTGGCCCAGCGGTCAAGGCTTTAAAATCTCAACAATAGTTACAGTTCACTTTATGTATGGGTCTCTTGAGGTTTTTAGATTATCTTAAAAACTATTCAAACTTAATTCATCGTTCTTGATCATATCAGTTAGTATATAAAGTTTTTTTAAAGTCGTTTTTGATTTCCCCTTCTTCATTTTTATTAGAACTGACTTCTTATAAAGATCACCTTGCTCCGTTAACAACTTCCTGCATTATATCATAAATCGTACATCTAAAAATTAGATAACATATTTATATATGTTATTGTCGATGTTGTACACGAATAGTTAATCACCCAATGTATTGAAATCTACTGATAAAAACGATTAACCCAATTTTCATTTTCTTATATTGAGATTTATACGGTCTTTTCAAATCGTATGTATATCCACAGTCTGTGGAATATCTTTGGTAGTTTCTATGTTCTCGACATCTGACGGCAACAAATCTTGCCATATCTTAAGATGGACATGATATATCATAATTCAATAGGGTTTCATAAATATATATATATATACGAACTATGATTATATTCAATTACAGTTCTTGTTTTCAATCGTCTGATACACACTGTATCTACCATTTTGACGGTACCAACACCTTGAATTACGTCATCAGTGACGAAACGCTGGAAAAGTGAATTGAAATTTAATGATGAAATTGAGAAATTGAGAAAACAGGTCATAATAAATGTAATCCTTACATACATGTTGTTTTTCTATAAGCAAGTAAAATAGGCTCGCGTATACTTATGGAGAAAGCACAAGCAGGCTTAAAATATGCAAATATTATGCTTATTTTTTGAAAAACAACTATACACCTTAAAAATTTACTAGTTCTTAAAATGTTTTCAAGGACAAATTTGATCATCGAAATAAAGCAAATATGTTTCAATCTTTATCTGATCTTGCTTTTGAAGGAAGTCTAGTACACGTTTTTTAAAGAACGTTTTTATGGATAAAGCTTCCTAAAAACTTAAAAAGAAAAAGAGAAGACAACATGAAAGTAAAAACCAAGTCTTGGAATATGCTTAGCATTTGTTTGAAAAATATCCCTATCCGAGCATGAATATGCTTATAAACGTTATGCTTATAAAAAAATATATGTTTGATAGAAACAGTCGTACATTTCAAGTCACGTGGTATTAACCATGCACAAAAGTTCACCTTATGACAATGTCGTAATTCAAAGGCATAACTGTGATCATATATAGAGTTTATGGAAACTAGCAAAATAAATTGCCGACCACTAATATATGAGAATATTTTTATAGGTTCCCTTAACGATACGAAAAGAGTCATTGATATCAAAAAACTCATTTACGGGATCAATTAAGAATCACCTTCCCTTTTTATTAACTCAAGAATGGAAAAAAATACGCGCTGTTTTTCTGACATTTAGTTTTAATTATTCAAATGTTAACCTTAAACAAAAATTAAATTTGGTGTGATGTATTTTTATTCTAAATAGTTTTATAGTGTTATGAAAAATATCTCCTCCTTTACCTACCAGAATACAAGATTGACAAGTATCAAGTCAATTGCATTATACTCCCAGTCTTAATAAGGTTGCGAAGTAGAAACTCCTTGAGAGGATAAAGACACATTTACGGAATAACGAGTCATTCAAGGGAAGGAAAAAAATATAGGGATGGAATTTCAGTTACATAATGAAGTTTTGAAATATCATTTACGGGATGTAGCATCAGTTAAGAGATAAAGTATCATTTACGGGATAAAGTATACGGGATGAAGAATCATTTACGGGATTAAAAAACAGTTTTCCTGATGAAGAGTTCTCTTTGAGAAAAAGAGAAATAATTATTCATTCATTCTACTTTTAAGCTATGTTTCCTATCGTGCAGGAAATGTGCGATAGTTATTAAAAAAGTATTGAAAAATTGACCAGGTACGCCGCCAGTGATGTTAGACAATGGCTTGATGTTATTTTACCCTCTTCTTTTTCTGTATCTGGTCTCTTTTTTTTAAAGACGACTCATCTGGCTCATTGCCAGACTTGTCGTCTTTCTTTCTGTTGTCAAATGATCGGCTTCCAGATTGCTTTTCATCGTTTGGTGCAACTCTACCACCGTTTAACATATGGTCTACACTGTTGACAGCAACTAATCAAATCTTATTTGGATTCTCCAAATCGTCCATTTTCAGTAATGAAAATATTTCTTCTGGTATATTTTCCTTAGAAAAGGCCTATAAGGCATCTGCTTTAGTGCAGCAAAATATCAACTAGTTTTTGTCTGAAAAATAGGTTAAACCTATCGTTCTTCCAACGAAAATGCAGTATATTTCACATTTTAACTTAGCCATGAAGAAAATCAAAAAATATTTTTTTTATTGACATTCAGCATTTCCACTTGTTGTTCTTGTTTGTTCTTTGCTACGTCAGTACATCGTCCAATGTTAAATTCCATCCCTTGCATAAATCTCATTTTCAATTATCCACGGCATTTGTTTGTTCTTTAGTACGTCAGTATATCGTCCAATGTTAACTTCCATCCCTTGCATAAATCTCATTTTCAATTATCCACGGCATTTGTTTAAGCCACATGATCCAATAGTGGCAAAATTTTCTTTGGAAATAGTCTCATACTTTTCTTGTTTTTTTTTTCCTGAATTAGCTTTTCTAACTCTTTAACCTTTTTCTTATGCATATCGCTATTCTGAAAGAAGTCCATCTATTACTTTTTCGAACTCATCACTCATTCCACCAACTTCACAAAGAACGGCTTCTTTAACCTTCATCAACATTTAGAGATGTTTTCTTCCAAGATGATCTATATGTCTTTTTTTTTCAAATTAAGATTTTCCTTGTTTAGGCCGAATAAAAATATAATTATATTTGCGCCGTTCCGGGTGGATAAAAAAGAATTCACACGGGCGGCCGGAAATGCTTTTTTCTCCTCATTTAGGGAAAGGTAGTTCTATATTAAATACAACAGGGTACCTCTTTTCTGACTCCCGTCTACTCAAATGCAAAAGCATCAATTTTACCAAACAATCATCGGGACATGCAGAGGGGAGCGATAAATGAACGATAAATCTTGAAAATTAAGTTAAAGCGAAAAAGAAATCACAAATATGAGTGTTGTACGAGTAAAATGGAATTTTCCTTCGCCCGGGTGAGCAGAAAAAGAAATCCGCCCGGGCGGTACGGCGCAAACATGACTATTTCTTTTCGGCCTTAAGCTTATATTTTCGGTTTCATATCTTGGTTCGTTATATCAAAGTACGCAAATCGCTAGCCTGGTCTGCTTGTCACAAGCTGCGGAAAATTACACCATTACACCACCTATCGCACCAATCAAAATAAAAAAGAGTGAAACTTTTTATGATAAAGATTCGGTTTTCAAACTGATAATAATACAAAACAAAACATAGTTATAATATTGATTTCCCGTGTCCAGTTCCAATCAAAAACGGATGAGCTTGTTCGAATAAAGTGCCAAATTTTATTGTGGTCTCTTCCTAGTACGTATTCATGACTTTTTCGAATGCACGGTCAGCTCTGATTTTCAGGTATTTTGTTGTCTAGATTTGTTGAAATCTTTTTCGTATAGAGAAACGAATAATTTTAGATCTGCGCATCAGTTCTTGCATCGTTATTTCTATCTCTTCAAACAATTTTAATTCTGTGGGCAACAAACATTTTTGAATTATATTAGAGCTGATTTATAATGTTAAATCATAAATGCTTCGAGCTTACATATTTGTTTTTTGTAGTTATCCAGAATTTAAGCATCAGGCATTTATTGTTAGATCTGTACTTTGTAGAATATATAAAATATACTGCTGAACTAAGAGATCATTCGAAAGAAATTATGTCGCATGTGTTTCTCCATTATTATCATCAAGTCATCCCCCACTTGTTCAAATGGATCTTTCTGGATTGATTTAGTAGATAACTTGCTTTGATTCTGGTATGTTTTATGATCGAACAATTTGTTTATATCTTCATGATAGCGAGGCCAAACACATGCATTGTTATCTTGTTTACAGCATAATTTGTGGTCGACATGTTTATTAATGGAACAAATTTGATCGAAAGATTTTCATGCATTATCGAATCTCTGATGGGGTAATATATTTACCTTCTGCAAATATGATAATTGTACTAGACAAATGAAAACAGAATTTGTTATTCTTAATCTGCTTCGTCAATCGTCAATCTATGAGATCGACACTTTTTTCTCGATCTTTGCTCTTGTCTGACTCTTTGTTCTGGTAAATCATTTCAAGACAAGAAAGAACAACTTCAGAATCAAGTGTAAGGTTGATGACGACGAACGAGCGTTATTGGCAAACCGAGTGTATTGAAAATTCACTATAACGTCGCCACATTTTTCTCAAAAATCTCACATCTTTCACGAAGGAGTTCACAGTTCTTCCCCCAGTTGAAAATATATATTCTTCACATCAACAGTACCAGTGGTAATGGATCAGCAGCCGAAATAAAGTGATCTTTAAGATTGTATAAATTCTTTAAGTGTTGTGGAACTGGTAAGTGAAAATATTGCTCCTCATAGCTAGAGCCTTCAAGTTGTTTGCCTTCGATATTAAAGAAATCTAAAACATTAGGCAACAGGTTGAGTAATGTAGATAACTTGAATCAATTCCAACAAGCTGCAGCTGTTAAGAAATGCTTTGTACGATGGCAACTTGTACCTGTTTGTTTTAATCTAATATTTAAAAAAACATTCATTCGATTATGAATTTCCTTAGCTACGAATAGGCGAAATTCTGACGGAAATTTGTGTTACTAATTATCTAAGTTACAATATTCTATCTCTCTTGTTTTTTTTTATTTGACTTTTCCCCCGCAGGTTCTCAATTTATCGTCTCATTTTTTAATTTCTATTTCAAGTTAATCTTCTTTTGCGCGCGCATTTCGCAAGGTCTCACGCCAAGTATCTTTAGCCTTCTTAAACTTGATCTTATTTTCAGCAACAGCTTTTACATTGTTGCCATCTAAGTGATTCGTTGGCAAAATAGACAATTAGGATTTGTTTGTATTATGGTTCAATTGTGTTTCTGACCTTCCAAGCTGTTTTCAACTCGTACTCGTTAGTTTTGTCTTAAAATCAATTGCTTTTCAGATTATCATATTCGAGATTCAGTTTGGATTATTATGTTACAGCTATCCGCTGTCACATGGCAGACCGTGTTATTCAGTAGGCCGTGAAAAATATTTTTGCTTATATTTCAGCAACTTTGTGAAATCACATTTGTTCTTCCTGCAAAGATTGCTTTGTTATGCAATTTTTATGTCGAGGTTTTCAGATGAATCAGTGACATAATGATGGTGTGTCTTCTGGTCGCAATGACTTAGCAATGACTTTGCATTTGAGTATTTGTTGTGAGGGTAAGCGATGGAAACTAGAAATAGCCGTCGAGCCTCCCCTACCCAGGGGTAGTAGCGAAAGAATAAGTAAACTCTCGGGCCACCCTCGACTACGGTTGAACAAGTCACTTTATTACTCACTTGAATAAAGTGATAAAAATATCTGATTGGAGCTTATTGAAAGTCTGTTCCATTATCTTCAACTATAAAAGTTTGGACCACACTTTTCAAAAAATCATAGACCGTACAGTTTTAAGTAATTTAAGTATATAATCCAATGATGGCTCTTTGAATGTAGAATTAGGATCCTGGTAGATCGCTGTCAGTGCTTTGTAGTTTAATTTATTTTAAATTGAGAGAGAATAAGATATTTAAAAAGTGTCTCTTTCTTTGATGTAATTTCATAAATCTACTGTCACGAGATAGCGCAAGTTTGCCTTATTTTTTTGCACAAAGAAGAAAATTCTTTATCAAAGCTAAATTTACTAAATTTACTCAGTGTACAGTCCAACCAACCCTGACTGTACACTTTACAGTTTCCAGGATTGAGCATATTTTGTATTTTTAGTGGTTTTTAAAAATTTCCAAACCATTCTAAAATAATTGACCAATTTGATTCTCTTGTATTTAAATCGAGTTATATATTTGTATTGTTTCTAATTGTTGACACCTCATGACGATCCTTTTGTTTACTCTTCATTTGATCATTTAGAATGATTACGTGAAAACAGAAGAAGAAAAGAATTCTGACCGACTGATCCTACAGCATGACACCCTAAAGACACATATTCTATTATTTTATAACCCAATCAATAGTTATACCTAACAATTTCTTTGATTCTGATATAACATTAATTTTATTAGGTGAAACTTATCAGGATTAGCACATAAGCCATTATATCTAGACCATCTGTCTGGAAATGGATACCATGATTTCGCAGAACAATGACATCAAGAACTTGTTTTATACCTTGCTCCTGAATATTGTGACCAATATGAAAGATATTAGCCACCATAAACATCTTTAATGAATTTAATTGGAAATGTAGAATAAATGGTGATTTTTTTAAATTTTTTGCTGTGACTTGGCCATATAACTAAAACTGCATAAGATTTCATCAATAAAATTCGAACAAAACTATATAGAAGATGGTACTCTATCAGGTTTCATCATCAAAATATAAAATAGAGTTGAAATAGGACAGTAATAGTGTTTCAATTAAAGCCCCTCACCCTAATTTCATGACATTCTATCGACATTCTGCACTTTTGACAAATTATCTCGAGAACAAGAACTTTTTGAAAAAAGTCGACAACACTAAGGACAAGCCTAAGTCAATTTAGAAATAGAAATAAGCAATATTTACTTAAAATGGCGGCAAAATCTCGTTTTTTGATTTTTAATAAGATTTTGAACCCTTTTGTGTACCTTTTTCTCAGAATATTGAGAACAAAAAGTTTCACGAACATGCAATTTTTTGAAAAATGTTCACAACATTAAGGGCTAAAAATCCATACCAAAAACAAAAAAATGATCTTGCAATATCTTGAAAAATGGCGGCAAAGATTTCTGAATTTCAAAAATTGACATATTTTCTTTAAAGGCCTTTGCAATTATTTTTATGAGTGATTTCATGAAAAGAAATTGTTTATTTTGATTACGATAGATGTTATAGAAACTAAAAAGAAGTTTTTTCATTTTTACGCATCCATCCAAATAGAGAGTTCTACACGTGTTTATTTTTCTCTTATCATATTATTTGCAATAATTCAAAAATGGTTGATCTGCAATAGATTGATATGTATATAGTTGATATTTGGCTTGTTCGAAATTTTAACAAGGGCGGAAGATGACGTCATCTAGTTAAGATACTTCCGGTCATTTTCAAAATTGGCCGAGTTGCATTTTTTAAAGCTTTACATTTATTTATTCGAAATCAATAATAAAATTTTAGATCCCCGAAGGTGCTAGATGGTTAGAGAGTTAGCCTTTTCTAAAAGTGTATTACCATATAAAAACTAATGTTTTTCCTTTAGTTTTATCGCACTTATGTCTGCTTATGTTTGTAATCTTCTTAAACGTAAATAAATATAAAAAAAAACTAATGTGTTCAGTAATTATCTGAAAAATGAATAAAACTAACAAAAATTTTCTAAATTTCTCTTAAGTTCAATCACAACTTTTTCCAAAATTGAAATTAAAATGTATGCTTAAGGAAACGTTTAAGGAATACACATCTTTCGAGAATCATGTTCGGTCCTTAAGAAAATCTTGTTGTTTTCCAAGGAAGACTACTCTAACATAGAGAAAAGAAATTAAAGAATAAAGAAACATATATATGTTCTCAGAGATTAAACATGAAACATAAGTAATGTTGATGACACGAAAATAATTCTGCTCAACTAACCTTTTATTATAAGGAAATTACGAACTTGGACCCTTAAACAGACAGAAATAGAAAGAGGTAAAATGAGGTAAAATGAAAATAATTTGTTATTAATTTTTTTTGTTGTTAAAATGATGTTCGTAAAGAATTTGTTTAAGAAATGAACAAAATTAAACTTTATCATCCCGATCATAATCTCTGTCGCTTCTCGATCGTCGTCTGTCGTCATCATTTCGTCGGTAACTTCTGCTTCGTCGGTTGTTTCGTCGGCTATCTCGGTTTCGGTATCGGCGACTATCTCTGTTTTGGTATCTTCGTTGACGTCGATCTCTCATGCGTCGTCCCCAGCCTCCTCTGGAATCGCGTCTCGATCTGGAATCACGTCTTCTGTTGTAATCGTTTCCGATGTAAGCTTCTGAAGATGTGGAAGCAACAGCTAAATAAAAAAAGTACAAGTCTATGATAAAAGAAAAACCTTGATCGAAGGAAAAGCAGAGACTTGAAATGGGATAAGGCAAAAATCATACCAAAGTCGAGTTATATTCTCCTCAACACTGGATGTGTTAAGAAAGCAATGGATTAAGATAAAAAGATAACTTACCTGGTTCGGCTACACTTTCTGAGCTGAATGAAACAGCGCTCATTTTGTCATCATCATAATCTCTTCGGTAGTTTCGTCTGTAACCTCTACCGTAATCTCTCTCATCATCATCATCGTCATCATCGTCATCATCATTGCGATTGTATCGGTTGTTTCTTCTGAAGTCATCGTATCTGCGTGACAAGAAGTTGCTTGCATCTCCAACCTGTGCTTCTGCTTTATTTTCAGCTCCTAGAATAGAAGTACATGTAATTGAAGACAACTTTTTCATTTGTCATATATAATATTCAGAAGAAAAGTTTTATCAGAACGGGAAATGATGTGATGTCTAACAGGCAGACTCAAAACGCTTTAGAGAATATATCTGCTAATCATGTTAACTATTACATATTTTCTTCGAAAGCCTGGCTTTATTGAAACAACCTTAAAGTTTAAGAACTCGATTAACAATGCTGACAGAAAACTATCAAAGCTGTTTTGCTCCTTGTAAGATAAAGATGAACATTTTAAGATTACCTTGAATGAGTCCAACAACACATAACACTGCCAATAGTATTAAATGCATGATTGCTCTAGAAACAAAATAGAAATTGATTTAAATTGTTTACTCAAAGTTAAGTGTTTAATAAAATGAAAACTATGGCGAATGATGAAAATTCAACAATTTTAGAATAGATATTGAGTTAAAAGTTGACGAAAAATCAATCTTACCTTTGATTCTTCGATCCTAAAAGTTGCTCTGCTCGATTATTCTGAATACCATTATTTAAATTTTCAATTTAGTTATAGTAAATTTATCTGAAGGTATGCAATTAGTGGTATTGCTTATCATCTTCCCACTTAATTACGGACGGCTTAATTAGATTTCAAATGAATCTTGGTTTGTTATACTTTCTATTTAATTGTGAACGCATACCAATATGAGTTCAAAAACTATGGCAACAAAAAGGGTTGCGTCCTTGACTAAGTTTATCCACATCGATTATACGTAATCGCCTAGTTAAACTATTTTTGACTTAAAAGAGACGTTTGTAGTTAGGGGTTACCATGTTTAAACATATTCACTATTCCTAATGAACCCTAAACAACCATTGACACTCGTTGAACAACTTCTAGTTGTTTTTCTATAATTGTTTTGTGGTGCTTTTTTATCGAAACAGTCATGTTTCAATATCTCGTCAATTTAAATTTTGAATAGCAGGCACTCCTTATTAAGTCTAATCTGATTTCGCTAGAAGGACCAAGACGAAATTTCAAATTACAACTTTGAGTTGTTTAGTAAGAGAAAATCTGTACCATTAGAGAAATGTAAAACAATTTTGATATGATAGAAACGGTAATTTTCCAAAATCAACACTTTTCAGATTGGCGTGTCAAAAATGATGTACTTGCTTTGAGCCTGTTGATATTCTCGGATTCAACAACTTTTGTTGGTAGGTCGTTCAGCATTAGGAACACGGAAGTAAATTGGGTTTCTTTGAGAACCACCTTTACCATCTTTTGGGACGTTTTTTGTTAATTGGTATTGATGTCTAAGGCTCGTTCGCGGGATCAGTCTGAACTTAGTAGACATGGTTAGTTTTTGCGCATAACGTACCAAGTTTTGCATCACCCAGCGCTCCCAAAAAAATTAGATTTTAAACGTCTTTATACTTTTTATGGCAAATTTTACCAATTGATTTGTAGACAGTCCTTAAGGCATTTGAGGGATTTGGACAACTGATTTTACTAGGGTTTCTTAAAAATCAAATTTCACTTCTCATTTACACAAATGTACCACGAATATAGGAGAAAGGGTAAATTACTGAGAGTAGAGATGCTATTCATATGTACAATGTACATGCGGTAAAAATAACTTGATCAAAAATATAAAAGCGACTGACTTATTGACTCTAATAGCAAAAAGTACGGAAGGCCCATATTTCCCCCAATAATTTCTCCCAAAAGATAATTTCGGCCCACGTATTCTGGACATGCTTGTAAATACATTGAGCATCGTGGTTTAATAGCAGATGGTCCCAAAACGCCCAACTTGATATTTTGTTGGCAAGATGTGGGTCCGTGTATGAAGTAGGCTATGGCTTCTGGCTAATAATTGTTACGGTATGGTATGTTATGATGCGTCTGAAATGCAGCCTTGAGCCTTGCACTCAATGAGCATGACGATTAGTCATTTAGCATTCAGTGCAATGTCCAATGACAGTTCCTAGCTCGTGTAAATGCAGGCGACAGACTGTGTGGATCATTGGTGTGTGCATCGTGACTTTGGGCAGCCAGACAACCTCTAACAATGCACGTTATGAAGGTTTTGTCATAATTACCTGGTATGTGTCATTTACTGGAAATAACAAGTAATTAAAGATAGATAATCCTATATGATCAGTTTCAATGTAATATCGGCGCGCAGACTACACTACAAAAATGTGCATACCAACCTAGTGACATCACCCTCTACCTTGAAATTATGAAAGGGATTTTGAATTTATTTGGATGAACATTTAGACATGAGAAGATAGTTTGAAAAATATTTCATGAAACTTTGATAGAAAAATTGTCATAGTCAATAGTTTTTTTGATAGATTTAGTATTATGGATTCAAAGTGACCCTCAAAGTCCTTTGAAAAAATCAAAAAGCCCAGTTTAAGTGTTAAGAAGTCGAGTTTGAAGTCAAAAAGATAGGTTTTTGTGAAAATAGAGCAATTCCATTTTGTACCATTTTCATCAGTTTTCGTACCCTGTCAGGAGCATTTGATGACGTCACAACTCCCTGTTTTGCTCAAATTTTGCAAAGTGTGTTTATTTCGCCATATCTTCATAAAAAAAAACGGTAAAACATCCCGCCCATTGATATTCAAAATATTATTAAGGGTCGGTCATTTTTTCGGCCAGGTACTCGATTAGAGCATTTTATCGAAAATCGAAAAAATTGGATAAATATGGATATGTATGGGTATGAAATTTATATCTTGATTAAAATGATTTCACAAAATTTTATGATTGGCAAATTTAGAAAATATAGTTTTCCAAATTTCAGAAGCAGTGAAACAATAAGTTTCATGATTACATAATTTTTATCCAATTTAATGGTTTTTCATTCTAATCATGAAATAGCAACATCCACACAATGATTCCCGTTAATTATATCTTCGCGAAGATTTTTAAACCCTCGCCAAAATCTAATCTTGAAGACTTCACCAGCTGTCACGTTTACTCTCTTCTTCAAGATAAATATATCATCGTTTACATCGAACCCTTCAACTTCATAAAATGCTCTTTAGAAAGCCACAATCTACCATTCTTCAATATAACAGTGCTTAGGCAGACTGGGCATCTGATTAGATTATTTGACCCCTAATAAAATCTGACTAAATCTGTCCTTATCTCTATCCCCAGTTAGATAGCCTGAAATGTGCATCATCTGACATTCCTACTTTGTTTTGAAACTTGTGAATTTATCTCCATGGTATCTCCACGCAGTTGGGACGTTACAAAGCTGCTTGCACGATGACGATGTAGATGCGTATACAACCTAAATACCAAGTACAACATGCAGTATTGATGCACTTAAAGCCTTTATCAATTTAGACACTGTAAATGAACCAGCCAGGGTTGTCATATGGTGAAAAATAACCCATCTTCTTATCTTCGATTTGAAAACTGTTTGACTCTCTGTGTGAAATCATCTTAACTAAATACAAAAGGGATTGTCTTAAAATTGTCGGTAATATTTACCGATTTATTGGTTAAAACTGACATCATAATGATTTTGGTTAGTTATTTCAAAAATGTAACATTTTGTGATTTTTTCAAAACTCGTAATCGTGTAAACATTTATATATAAACCAATCAGTTTTTTGATTATAACCATAGAAATCTAAAGTACATATTCTTAAAAATCTGATGAATTATTAATTTTAGGCCCTGGATAACCAAAGCAAAACAATATGAAATTACTAATCCAAATTGTCGATTGGTTGAACAAGAATATCAGGTTTAACCTGATTGAATCATTTATTTATTTCACAATTTGAAGTTTTACGAGGCTGAGTATTTCCGATTAAACCAATCAGATACACGGCGATACATTGTTTGACAAACCAATAGTCTAAATTAGCCAAAATTTTGAGATATTTCCTATGTAATTATGTAATCGTTTCATTCATTTCGAAGTCTTCTGTCTGATTGTTACATTACCAAGCCTTATTCTTCTATCTGATGATTACATGTGAATCCACGTCAGATTGCTTATGAATAAATAAATAAATAAAAATATAATTTCTTTACGTCTTGATAGAAGTTTTTTGAGCGAAGTATCATTGAAAGTTACATTACTTTCAGGGAAGAAATTTTCACAAGAAGAAATTAGCAGATTTCGTAAATTTGATTTCGTGAATTGGTTAATCTTGCCTCAAAAAAGCTCAAAAAAAAGGGGGAAATGCAACTCTCGTTGAAATGACCAATTTTGATGAGTTTTGATCGACCTTAGAAAATTTTATGAATTGTCGTACCTCACCATAATTTTAATAAAAATAGAAGCTCCCTAAAACTGCTCAAAGTTTATTTCCAGTCTCGACGAGTCACATCAATCGAAAAAAGGAAAATTTCGAATAAACTTAAAATTTCGCTCGAATAAACGAATTTCGCGGACGATTATTTTTTAAAGGTTTTGCGGAATTAACTTTCGCGGAAAAGCCCAAAAACGCAAAAAAGTTTTTGGCCGCGAAAGTTTCTGATCAGAATGTTTGAATTTGAATGTTTGATATGGCTTTATTGTCAGTCACCCCAAAAGCTCGATGCTTTTTTTTATTATAAACGTGGTCATTTCTTATAGTTCAATTCTGATAGTTTGATCTTAAAACTGGTACGTTATACTTTATCTGATTTAAAAAGGTTTTCTGCTGCCTTAAAGGGGACCATTACACTCCGGAAAACTTTCAATTAATCTATCGACAAGTCTATTTAATATCCATCCTGACTCA
>JAUKPT010001582.1:0-14925 GCA_032273505.1 Nanomia bijuga
TGAACAACAAACTTTAATTTAATGCTATATAGTTGGATTTTCTTAACACGACACATGAATGTATAAAAAAAATGATGATTTCCTTATATAAAAATGAAAAAGAGTTTAAAATAATTATTTACAAAGATATAATTCTTTCACCACGTGTATGAAAAAGAGGTTTTAAAGAATTAAAAAGAGACTCTCAAAAATTATGTTTCCCTTAAATAGATAGCGCTTTAATTATTTTTTGTCTTTTCAAAGATGTTATAATTATTAATTCTTATTTTCATAGTAGATTCATTATTTTAATGTTTTCTTTTTATCAAAGAGGATTATACGATTGAATACAAATGAACTCACATGTGCCTATTTTTTATAGATTCTGATTCTTACAAAGTAACTACACTGTTACCCCCTGAATTTGATTTTGTTACGTAGAGTGCACTAATGGGTAGCTAATGTATTATCTTGTTTTTTAGGAACTTCTAAAGCTTAAACAACTTATTTCTCAGAAAGTACAACATGAACATACAGAAATAGATAGAATTAAGGTATAAATAACGATGTTTTTGTGGTTATTGTTTAAAAGGATTAAAATTATATTTCAATTAAAATTTGTGTTCTTTATTGTTCTTTTGTGCTTAATAATCTCTGCAAGCATTGTATTCCATTTTTGGACCCACACCGACTAGAGGTTGGTTCTATAAATCCACCCTTGTTTTAGCGAAAACCGCATGTCCTGGAAAAACCTGGTTCTTGAGTTGTAACTTTTACCTGTAGTGTTTGGTGTTTTGGTGTTATAATATGACGATTTCCAATGATGTAGTTTGTATTCACTCATTCTCCTATTCTAGGAATGTATTCGTGTTTGTGAAGAATCAAAAGGACGTAAAACTTCATCATCGACTTCATCAACATCTTCAAGGTCTTCTGGATGCGAAAGTAACAGTTCTGTATCTTTTCAGATTAGACAATATCCTCCCCTTCTAGAAATAATGTTATTATTCAATTTCAGTGGTTTAGGCAGAGTTTCTTGTATCATATGTGTATTATGCTTTTATAAAACTATCATACAAACCCTTAATTTTTATGATATTTCATGGTATAAAGAATTAATACTACAGAGAAAATAATTTTAAGGAAAAATGGGTTAGAAAAAAATCCAGTCTATGGAAGCATGATATATTATTCTAGTTCTTATTGAGACATTGATTAATGTTGTATAAGTTTCTTTAACTCCAAAGTAAACAGGATTCTGAAGAAAGTATTTCAGAACTAGAATCAATTGTTGAAGAACTTGAAGAAGAAAATATAGAACTTGAGGTAAGAAATTGTCTTATCTGATCACATTATTTAATTCATTTTCAAAATGATCTCATTCTGTGTTCTAGTAAAGCCACTTTTGTCACACAAAAGCAATCACAGGATTGGGAGAAAGACTTCAAAAGGCTCACAAATCAATTTCTGTAATATGGCTGTAACATGGCGATTCCTTCGTTCCAATTTATTGCATATCAAAAATCACGATTTTATCTCTACAAGATGTCCTCACTCTAATGATTTTCACTTGATATTTTATAGCAGTCAATCTTATGAAAATGAAAAAACAGCATTAAAAATAAATCTCTCTTCAATCCATTAAAATTTTGCATTATACATGTCATTTTCTTTGTGAGATAATCGTTTTTTTGAACATATTATTTGAAAAATTCCAACTGATTTAAGAATGCTTATCACAAAATAAGATTGAATAGTTTGGATTTTTATGGATTAATAATCATATAGATTAAATTGATTTAACCACACAGGAGGATGGCTTCATGCTGTGTTTTCATCTATTTTTCCAAACTTTTCATTTTAAGCTTTTTTGCTGAATCATTCCATATTCTGTCCTGACAAATTCAATCAACATAGTTCAGTCCACATGAGATGGTGATTAGCCTGCTAATTTATATTCTTTGTTGATTCTATATCAACCCCTTTATCTGTCTGTGTCAATGGATTGGATTATGTTTTCCACAAAGAAAGATTTTCCTTTTCAGCTGGGCTTAGGAATGGGTCCAAAACGTCTTTAGGTTGTCTCAATATTTTATATTTTTAATTGCATCAGCACCATTTTGATTGGTTCTCCTCAGATATGTTTTAATCATTTTCAGTTTTAAACTACATATTGTGACATTTTTGAAATAACCAATGAGATCCATACTGGTGTAATCTTCAGCCAATAATTTAGCAGATATAACTATAACCAGACCTTGGAGAAAATGCCTCACTAAAACTGTTTCTTTTCTTTTTTCTTTTAGAGACAAGGAAAAGAGTTAGTTGAAAAAATATGCTCAGAAAGACTTGCTTGTGCGAAAATACGTTCAGAAATTCGTCTAATACAAATGACAAAAGCAATGGCATTATGATAATCAAAATATAATATTTTATATAAAAAATAGTAAATTAGTCACAATTATTTTTAATTATTTGCTTAGATGTAGATCTTTCATGTCCCTTTCAAACTTCAAGTCTGGAAATTGTTGTTGAAAGTTGGTTTTACGCTGGTAAATGGATTGTCATCTTTGGGAGTGTTTTCCTTCAAATATGAAATGGAAATTGATTTTTCGTCTAAATTTTACAAAATATTCTTCCTAGTATACCTATTTGTAGATATTTTGACATGAAACTTTTTATTTCTGCACAATTCTCAGACTTGGACATGGAATATGTAAATGTTATCTTCAAAATGAATGTTAGATTATTTGAAAATAACATAATACTTCATCAGACTAGGTTGTGCTCTAATACAGGGATGTGAAACCATAATTCACCAACTATTTTAAGATTTATTTGAATACTAGTTTTCATGCACAATTTTGTTTTGGCTATGGAAAATTCATCAAATTTTTGCTCACACTGCATGATCACGTGCAATTGCAAAATGGTGTCCATACTATTACAGTAAATATCCTTAAGATATCTGATATCTGATAGCATTTAAAGATCTGCTGTGTTGCTCATAGCTTTCAAGAAGATAGGCGATGATTTTTTTATGAACTAATATGTTTTTATGTGTTTTAGACTCAAATCAGACTTTCATACTCAAAAAAGCATAATTGATAATTATTTTTATAATCAAAGATGTCTTTCCCATATATTGGTGGTGTTATGAAATTTTATTGTGACTTGAAATTTTTTTTTTTCTTTTTTTAAAAAAATCGATTTGTTTTTTAATTTTTGTTTTTGTGTTCTGTTTAATTTATTGATTAGTTTTCATGACATCTTTAATTCCAATTTTTAACCCTTCTCACACCCTTCTCGACATACGAAAATAGAAGAAAGAAGAATTCAGTGACCTACACTCAAACACATAACAGTACTGTTTCAACTTTCTTTGGTTTGGCTGGTGGTAGTCAAATTTCGATGCTTAATTTTAAATGACTGCCCTTCTCCTGACAAAATCATGGGCATAGGCTGCAGAGAAAATAAGTCGGCAGATAAATGGCTGAAAATTCTTCTTACTGGGCTAGTGATATTTGCTATTTCAATTTACCCCACTGAACCAGTGTTTATTTTCAAAGGCTTCTTGTAAATGATTCAAGAACAAATATGCAATAAAGTGATAATTTCTGGCATCGTAAACACAGAACGAAAGAAAGATTTAATAACATTTTTAGTATATAACAATCCCATGATTTTGCCCCATCAATATGGCGAAGTTTACTCCAAGAAGCTCTATTATTATCCAGTCAGAAATGGCTTGTTAAGTGAAAATCACTTTCTGAATATTCCATTGTTTTCTTTGAAATTTCAAGAGATTTAAATGTTGTGTGTGTGGTGAAGGGTTAATAACAAAACTGATTTAATACCTTTATTATAATATAGGGGTTGGGTAATGAGACACGTCCTGGACGTAAACGCAGGGCTGAGGTTGAAATAAATTGAATAGTATACTTATAAAAAGCATTGTTAGAGCATTTTACATTACTATTTAGTGTTGTTTTTTTGTTTTTTTTCTGAGGTATCATCATGATGTATAATGCATGTTTAAAAGAAATTTTGTATATATCTGTGTAGAAGAAATATTTTATTACAATCTATGTCAATCATATTATCGAAGTCCACCCCTTCTCTCCTTTCTTATGGATTGTCTACAAAAAAACAGTTTATTTTTCGTTTGATTTGTTGAAAATTAGAATTTTGTTGGTTTAATTCAAAATGTCATCATTCAGTGTTTTGTTAAAAATAAGAATTGAGTGTGCTAATCGGATTTACTACAGTGTAATCTTAAACTAATCAAATGGTAAATTTACAGATTATTTGTAGATAAACCCTTACATTTTAACCCTCTATTCATGATAGAAATATTCACTGGTTCAAACAACAAAGCTCTGAAAGCTGCTGAAATGTTTCCTCTGACTGGATAATCCTTTAATTGTTTCTTGAAGAGCATTTAATCTTTAGTTTGAAATTTATTGGGAGAGGAGGGGGACTTTTTTGCAAAGTATTTTGTTTGAAGCAGTTGAATACCTTGAATCTATATTCTTTAGTATGCTTCTTTTAATTTTCATGGTTCTGTGGAGAATGTCAATTTTAAACCAAGTGAACTGTTTTTTTCTCAAAATACTTTGAATGTATAAAGTTATTAATTATTTTGTCTTTATTTATTATTTTTTTTGAAAGAAATGTTTCTTAATAAAAAAAATAATTTTCCTTCTTTTTGTCTGGCAAACTTGGGGATTATAAGTAAATTATCAGTGAATTTGTAATTTCATTGGTTCAAAATTACTTCATCATGAATTTGATCGGTTCAATTCAGAATGTCATTATCTTATCAAAGTTCAAAATTTATTACCAAGATATGGTATGTGGATAACAAAAACCTTATTGAGCACTTTTCTTTATTTAAAAATCAAGCTGTGAGATTTTCCTCATTTTGTGGCTGATATTCCTCTAAGATTTAGAAAAGATTAAAAGCTCATCTATGCAGATCCAGTCTTTTACCCATGGTGTGAAAACTGGTGGTGCATCACATTCAAAATGAATGTGTGCTGCATTGGGCGTTGAAGTCAATTCACATTATTCTAGGAATTAATATACTGTGGCCTAAATATTTACAATAATTAGGTACAAATTTTATTTGCTAAATAATTCTCTAAAGTCTCACCTCATTACATTACATTACATTTTTTAGTTGGTTTGATAATGTGGAAAATTGGTTTAACTGAATATATGTTGAAAATGATGTTACAGAACCATTAATTGTCATTTTCATGATTAAGTCCAATTTCTTTTAAGATGGGACAATTTGTACAAGATTGCTTGAACAATCTTTTAATTTCTTATATTTCTTATATTTGGAAGGAATTATGCTAAAAATTTCTGTCAATGGTCATCATTCATTGGTTCCACTTTGGAAAGGATGTCTGATTTGCCAGAGATATTCTGTGCACAAGGAGAAATTCCTGTGCGGGCCTGCGTGCAATTTTTATATCATGCGTGCAAAAATATTGAAAAGTAATCCATGTGCACAACATGAACGTTAATTTTTAAATTAATTTCTAAATGTCTGGTCCTGGTCCCTGAAGTGACAATAAAGAATGAAAAAAACCCTGAACCCCTGTTACCTGAACCCTGCTGGGAAGTGCTTACACTTGCTATGCGTACAAAACTGTTAAAAAAATCTTTTCACATTTTCCATCCAAAGTAAGGACAATTTTTTCGATCTTTAGATTATACTTGGAAGAGCTTCTATTTGGGAGAGCTTCTATATTTGATTTTCTTATTAGTCTAAAATTCTAATCATTATAGGGGATTGTCTAGAAATTATGGTTAGATTTCCTGTTTGATTGATTGAAAATTATGTCATCTGGAACCTGATTAGTTATCTCAGAAATGTCACGGTACATAAAATTGAAAATCATAGAAATATTTATAATTCATAGTTTCCAACCCCCCTTGGGGCCCCAAAATGGCATTTTCTTTTGCCTGTGTGCGGCGCCAAAATTGTTTTAAATTTTTTTCTCAACTGGTAGATCTAAAACACTTCAAAAGAAGGGGTATATCGCTTTAACATTGTTGCCGTTTAGAAAGGGGGGGCTCGAAAATTTCAGAAAATTTGAAAGGGGGTTTGGTACTTAGGGGGTGGGGTCTCCTAGAAAGGAGGGGTCCGACCCCCTCTGGAAACTATGTAATTGAAATTCATTTTGGTGATGACATAATTTGGAACAAATCAAACAAATAAAATACCTGTTATATGCAGATAATCCCTAATATGTTTTAGAACTTCATCTATATAGAAATCAGCAATAATAAAGTAAATCTCACATCATGTCTGAAGAGACTGAAACTGCAGCAGTTGCTGCAACGAGAACTGAAGAAACAATCAACGAAGATGCAACTGGTGGTGCTAATTCACCATTCACTGATTTATCATGTAAGTTTCTGAAGTAAAGTGATTTTATGGTCAGGAATTTGTGTACATTAACAGGCTTGAGTGAAATCTCACAGCTTTGGCTACTGTTTTTTATGTGATTTCATGATTGGCAAAGTAATGGTCAGAGATGACATACAGTGAAAATGCTTTGTGGCGAGTACGATTGATGTGGTAGTCAAAGAAAGCTGTTCTGTTCTGAGTTGGCGATACATCAATGTATTTATTTTCTGTATTTTGAATAAACTTCACTTAGTTTTGAAGAAATGAAATTTTGTGTGAATTTTATTTAATTCAAGTTTATTGATCTAACAATTACTATTGCGATTGATTATATGCAACATCCATTTTATTTTTGGAAAATTTATTTTTATGTCAATATACAATCGAAGAATGTAAAGGTAACAAAGACTATATTTGTTATGATGATGAAAAAACATTTCCTATGAGTTGCTACTTTTACAAACCAAAACAAACCAAAACAAATAATATTTGTTTGTGATTGATAATATATAATTTTATGGAGTCGACTAAACTTCTCGTTATTATTTTCATTATAAAGATATTGGCCCGAAACCATGTTTTTATATATATGAGTTTTTGCTTCATTTACTAAATCTGAATTTCTGTCCATTCTTTGAGAAATTGTTCGAAAGATATTAATAAGTAGAAAGCCAATTTCATGTAGATCAACAGGGATCAGGGAACAGATATTTTGGAATAACGACAAGAGTTTGTCTAAATCGGTTTTTGAAAAATAATGTTTTAAAGACCACATTTTTCTAAGATTGTAGAATTCAATTCAGAACTGACCTGATCATTATTTCCGATGTCTGTTTGTTTTTATTGTTTTTGTTATTGTTATCGATGTTCATTTTTCCTGTTGTTGATGTTGTTTCTTTTAACTCAAGCTTTTTTATTTTTTCCTGGATGTTTTTTTACAATTGAATCAATTCCCAGAAGAAATTTGTACAACATTTTCCCAAGGGAAAATGAAATACCTTCCTTATTTAAAACGAAAAAAGCTGATTATTTTCTTTGTGTAAATTACTAATAGATTTTGTAGGCAACTCTGCTACATTATTGTACTACTTGCTTTTTTGCAGTTATTGTGCATTCTAGAAAATCCTCTGTGTTCAAATGTTCCTATTTTGAAATTATTTATAGTTTTTCAAAAAGCAACTCATACTTTTTGTATCCCCTTATTATTTATCCCTGCTGAAAAAAACAGCTTTTTATGTGCGTATTATAGTCATATTTTCGTCCTTTTAGGTAAAATTTAATCTCTATAGGATTTCAAGAACCATCTCATAGACTGGATGGGGTTATGCTACCCATCATGGTATGTTAAGAATGCACAAGGTTGTGTCATATACTTAGATAAACCACACCCTTTAAAGTGAACGGACCATCTTTGAGTTAATCATAAACCTTATCTAGTTGCCATCTCTCTGGAAACAAATTCTAGTGAAATGATAATTATTTTAGCTTCCAAAGATAAATGGCAGCAACAAAACTTAGATGAGAGTAACCCAACTGTCATTAAAGGTATGTTAACTAAATGTAACTATAAACGTTATAATTGTCCATATGTGCCCATCAAATGCAGTGATGACACTGGTCCCTTTCCCCCCTACGTAGTTCTGGGTATTAATTTTTGATTAAGACAGGCGAGTCTTTGGTCGTCTCATAGTTTTTAAAAGTTCTTTTCCTGAACAAATATTGACAAAAATATTTTCATCTTCGTTTACCCAGTAACTCTTTAATTGAAATTTGGGTCTACACGTAATAGTTTTGCTCAACATTACTATCTCATTTCCTCTTTTGTCTTGTCATCTGAAAATAATGGTCCCCAAATTTTGTTCTATTCACTCCCTAGGACCAGAAGTGTCATCACTGATAATTTTTGACATATTTTCTTTTTGTCAAATCACTCCATTCATGCACCAACATACACTCTTTAATCATTCCATGTGTAGTTTTAAACTTGAGAAACAAGAAGATCGGGAAGAATTGTTTCTGTAGTAGTGAATATTCTTCAGAAGAAAACGAAAAATATGGAGGAAATTAATAAAATAGGTTAACTGGTTCATTTTGAAGTATTTATAGCGAGGAAAGTAGGATATTGATCAAAGTTGTTGAAAATTTTTTTTCCTGTTTTACTAAAACTCTAGCTGATTTTTTAAGGTTGTGTGAAAATAATAGAAAAGAAATTTAGATCGCGAGAAAAGTGAGTTGAGATGCTATCAATCTTCACTCCTGTTAGGGGTAAAAGAAAAAAAGACTTTTGTACATAATAAATCAGAACTTAGACAATGCTATTCCATATATGCAATGAAAATGATTTTACCTCAGTATTTCTCAAAGGTTTGTCTGTTTTAGTTAGATGCAATTGAGTTAAAAACTAAAGGATAGTAGATATCTTTGTTTTTGTCTTTGATTGGATGGCAATTATAGCAGCAAGAATCTGTTTGGCTCAATTCAAAATGTTTTCAAGGCAATCCATTATTTTCTATCATTGTTCTGAACATTTAGCTTCTAATATTTCTGCCTGTTTTGGCCCTACGTTCTACCATCAATTGATAAGGGATAAGCTTGAAATTTAAAACAAAAATCAAAAGAAGGATTGGAAAGATCTGGGAGGTCCTGCCATAATATTGACTGTTGGTCAAATATCATATTTACTTTGAAACAAGGGTAGATATTTGGCCGACAGCCACCTGAGGGATGGTGTATAGTATTCAAATTTTTGAAAAACAGGAAACGGAAAAAATATTTCAGGTTTACATAAAAAATTGGAAAAAAATGTGAAATAGTTTTTTAATTCCATCCACAAGTCTGAGGAAAACTTTCCAATAGATTTCTGGTATTTAAAGTTAAAATTTCTTCCCAGCTAGCTGCGCTCTAATGATGAGAAAATTGGATTTGGAATTCACTTTATCAAAACTGGGGGTGTTCCCCTCATCATTTTTTTCGAAATCAATCCACAACGTATGAAATATGATAATCGAAATTGTTTGGTGTGTTCCTATAACTACTAACAAAGGTGACTGATAGGTTGAATTGTTTGATTTATTTGTCTGATGATCTTTTGCAGAATGATGCAATTGTTTGTTTATTTGTCTTGATTTTTATATGTTACATGCTGTACTTAAGTGTGGAAGAGTACCCCCTAATTTTAAAATCAAGGTGTTATCTTCCTCAGAAAGATTTTACCTAGCAAAATAGGGGAATTTTAGTTAGACTTCATGCAATAAAAATTATATATAGTCTTATCATCTATCCTGACGAGTTTCACCTGTAAAATCTTTGAACAAATGTTTCATGGGTGCCATTAAAATGAGACACTTATATTCGAAGAGGGACAACAATTTTTTTTACGAAGAGACCAACGAATGGCTCCAAAATTGTTCAAACTGAAGAAACCCAAATCGATAAAATCAAAATACATAAAATCATTAAGTGAAGCATAAATGGATTAGACAGTTTTTTTTTATGAGTTACTATGAAATAGAAGACACATTTTTATCACCCAGATAATAGGGCCAAAAATCCGTTTGTTGATTTGATTGGCTTAGAAACCGGTCCGTATCGAGCAGGATTAACCAGATACTAAAGGTTTTTTAGTTCTTTACTGGAAAATAAAGCCCGAAAGTGCAAAGTGCAGCCCGACGCAAAGCGAAGGGCTGTGCGCAGTACTTGAGTACTGCTGTGCGCAGTACTTGATCTCGATGTTGTGAACATTTTACAAAACATTGCATGTATAGAAAACCTTTTGTCCTCGAGATATTGGCAGAAAACTGAAAAAAAAAGTTGCAAAATCTTATAAAAATTTCAAAAAATCGAAGCTTTGCTGCCATTTTATTAAAAGATTTTTATTTTTTTAAATTGACTAAGCCATGCAGTCTTTATTGTTGTCCAAGAAACCGCATGTTGTGGAAAGTTCTTGTTCTCGAGATAATTTGATAAAAGTGCAGAATTTCGATTGAAATTAAAAAAATAAGGGGTCAAAATAACACCACAATTTTGTCTAATCTACAACTTTTTTTCTACATCATCCCATGGTTGGAACTTTTCTGCAGGGTTTCTTGATATCATGAGCTAATCAAAAAACCATTGTTTGTATTTCTTCTAATTTGTTGGGGGTTAAATGCTATTTCTACTGTACTAAAACCAAAACTCATTTCAATGTTATTGTTGAGTTGAAGTGAGTGAGTTTTTTTTGGATTCAATTATTTGGTAAATGAAAAGATAATTAAATAGAAAAATAATTGATGGTAAAAAATGTATTAACCTTTATTGAACCAAATATATTTGTACAATATTTCGTAAACAGTAAATAAAATGCAAATGATGTTATGCACTCGAATAACAAAAGAGCAACACGAAAATATAACAAAACAAGAGTATAACAAATATCAATGAAGTTTATTCCGAATCTAAAGAATCATCAATAAAGATTCTTCTTTATTTCTTCTGCGGTGACTTTTCTTTACAGAATTTTTGTACAATATTGATGTTAAACATGTTGTTCGATAAAGTTTCACCATAGAATAAAGAACCGATGGTATCTGTTTCAGTTAATTGATTTGATGTTTTCGTTCGTTTATTGATATCGTTTGCGATTCAACATGATTAATTTCCTGTAAAGATGATGGTTTTCTCTGACTGGGACATGATGGTTGTGCGATATTAGTGTGGTTGACTGTACTGTACACTGAAGAACATTGTTGTGCTTGACTGTACACGAAACATGATTGTACGACCCTGTCACTATTAGAAAATCATATGCTGGAACATGATTCTGATAGCAATCAACAACCTTATAGAGTCATCCAGTCTTGCCGGGGATTTCTTAACTGGCAATGACATAATTTTAAAACCAATCTCAGAAGCCTCAATTTTGCCGTCTTAACCTATTTTAATAGGCCCTTCTAGCGAATTTATTTAATTGTAAATTATTCTTTAACGTTTCATTGTATTGTTTTGTTTTATTTAATTGTCTCGAAAAATAATCTAATTAATAAAAAATAATCTAATGCGGTCGGGCTAATACTGGCGTCCTCGGGCTGATATTCTATCCAGTTAGTATTGGCTTAGTAATGTTGGTATTTCGACCATACTGCAGAGCCGATCAATCAGCATTTGCAGAGTTAGCCCTTATTGTCACATATATTGATTTTACATAGAAATATAAAATTTTAATAATTGTTTACTTGAATATTCCTTGCAGTTAAACTTCATTTCAGATTAAAAAATGATTTGTGTAACTCTATTTTAAGCTCCACAAATAATTCGTAAAATTGACATCTCGAAAGAAATGGAAGCTCTTTCATTGGAAGGATCGTGCAAACATATGGTAGACAAAGTTGCAGATTACCTCAATGGTGAATTTACAGGTAAAGATACTTTGATAGTTATTCGGTACTCAAATGGTAGGGTCTATCATGAAAATTGAAAGTCTAAATATGAAATTTTGATCAAATTTAATCTTTAGAATACAGTTTGAACAATTTTTAAGTTAGAAAAGCAAGATTTCTGTTATTCAGACCATGGTATATAACTACGTTATCACAAATATATTGGGAACAAAAAGAATTAAATCATTCGACAAAAAAATTGAACAAATGTGTACAATATAAAAACATGAACATAGTATTGAGAAGCAAGGAATTATTTCTGAATGTTTAGAATTGATGTCGGTTAATTCCATTAACATTCAAGCCATTGGGAACCATACAAGAGTACTCTTTTTTGTTAGTTTTTAATTTGTTTTCTTATATTTGAATCAAGATCCTCTATTATCTCATAATTTAGTAACATCTCAACACAGATTACTTGTTTGACAATTTCTAATTTCCCATTACTTCCTGGCGTTGTTTGAGTCTTCCTGGTGTTTCTTAACTTCACTGCTTCCTATTTAGCAACATCTGAAGATTACAAACTTCTCGAAACATTAAACAGACTCACCATAAATAAATATGAAGAAATGTCTTCCTCAACCAACACGCTGATAACGAATATGGAAGAAGTAAATGAAAAATGTATGAATGTTTGCTTATAAAATGTTTATTCTTTTGATTTCCAAATCTTAAAGCTATTTTACATAATCTTTTCTGTGATTCTTAAGCGGCAGTTGTATATTGCTCGCATGGTCAGAGCGACCTCAAAAGATTTTGAAACTGGTACATGTTGCCATCCTTCTTAGCACTAGCATTAAGAATTTGGGGCGATGGTAAGTAGTGGTATTACCACTGTGAAAACCAGGTGTCGCGCCCACTCCACTACCCACGGTAACAGAGAAAATGAAATGAAAAAGAAGCCTTAGGGGTCGCCCTCGACTCCACGGTGTCGGCCAACTCATTTCACCTTTATTATTTTAGAATTTGATACTTTATTCTACATAAAACGTATGTTTGACTAAATGATTAATATTTTCTATATTTTTATATCCATGTCTAAAATTGTCCTGTTTTTTTACTACATGTCGTCGTGTCATTTAGGTTTGATTATGATATACTCAGAATAGGAATTTTAAGAAATATTATATTTTGTATGATGTGTGTTTCTTTTTTCATGTTTAGATAAAAAATTAGAGGTATACCTGACGCAAGTTGACCTTTTAGAAGAAAGTGTGTTGAAATTAGAACAGACTGCATACAAACTCGATACGTACTCGAAACAGCTAGGTAAGTCGAGCATCCTTTCATACTGATGCAACAGGCCCTCTAGAAGCTGGTGTATTTCAATTGCTTGGATAGGTTCTCACATCAGCGTATTTGTCGATAGATTTCCGCTAGAGTGCTCTTTTATTCACTGTTTCTTTATAATTTTAGACCTTTTTTGAAACTTTTTGAAAGAAAGCAAATCAAAACCTCAGAACCACATAATGAAAATTAAAGTATGTTATAGCAAATTAGAAGTTTAACATTTTTCTAAACAATAAAACAAATTAATGGTTTTAATCTTTTATCATTCTTCTACTTGGTAGTGAATAGTGAGTTCTGAATAGTTAATAGTGAATCAAATGCCTGCTTTTGTAGACTTTTGTCTAAATTTTTTTTTTATTTTGAGCCGAATTTTTCTAATCAAGGTTTAAAGGTACATGAAGTGGAATAGTGTTTTGACGAAAAAACTGCTTTTCCGGAAATCCACAAATAGCTATACAGATTAAAGTAATTTTCTTGAGTATACGAGGTTCTGACCTGTATGGGCAATCTTTGAAAGGTCTTATCACATCTTAGTACACTCATATGTATCTTCATATGTATCATGATTTTTAGGCCCAGCCAAATGCTTAAAGAAACAATACTTACCAATATGCTCATTCATATAAAGCAAATTTTACAAAATTTTCTTCAAATTTTTTTAAATCTGCAACTTAGCAAAATCGCTTTCTGTCGCTTAGGAAAGATTATGAAAATGGCATTTTCTTTTACTGGGAAAAAGGTTGAATGGAGAACCAGGGACCTTTTCAGATTGATTGCCAGTAACCGATTTGCCTCTTCTTTTTTTGCTTGGGTTAAAATTTGGACATTTTCAGCATCAATATGATTATAATAAAAGTATCTCTGCATATTTATCTATGTCTTTTTTACTTTCTCCGGCTTATAGATAGGTAATGCTATGAGAACCTCTTACTTAACCTGCATTCTTTGTAATCAACACTAATTTTCTACTTTTAAGGCAGAAAATGTTGTGGCAAGAAAATGCTTTGAAAGAAAAAAGTTGTTTAAATTGAATGTGGCGAAGACTTCATGTTGACATCATTTTTTCATTATTTGACATCACTTTGACATCATTTATGTAAAAATTGAACTTTTGAGTAGATAGCAACATAGCAACATTTTCTTCCTGCCACATTTTCTTCCTAAGTATCAGGCCAAGTAACGAGAGGCGCGTAATTGCACGCACCCAAATCGTCTCAAACGTATTTTGAGAAATGATAATGGGGAGGGCGAGTGTGCGTAGAATACATATTGTGGTGGCAATAAGTTTGATCGCGTGCATCATAAAAAATTGCACGCCATACGCTGCTTATGCACCTGTGAAATATTCCTGACATGCGCGCTAGGTATTACACACTTATGACGCTATTCTATACTCTATTTTTAGAGACGAAATTTAAGAACATGGAAAAAAGATAATATACTTATCACCTATCGAATTGCTTTATGGAAAGTATTTTTTTTTATCATTTCAGTCTCACTTTGATGTCGCTTTTGTTAAATAGACAAAATATGAAATGATGAACTTTTTTTATCAGAATTGTAGAAACAAATAAAGTGCATTAAGTCTCGTGTATTCTTTGAGTATTCTGTAACAGTAAAAACCCTGGTTAACTTAATTAAAGGGTAAACTACATCTCTTCTTACACTTACTTATGCCATTTGTCACCCTGTAAAATAGCCAACTAGCCAACACCCCTGGAAAAGCCGCTGTTCTTTAACCAGAAAGTGAAACGCTGCTTTTAAGGGACAGTACCGACTTCTTCTGTTACATTTCATATGATACTGTCATGGTTG
>JAUKPT010001583.1:986-14919 GCA_032273505.1 Nanomia bijuga
AGCATAAAATAATGTTCAATTTATCCTGATTATGAGAACCTAAAAATGTTAAATTGTCAAGAATAGCATAGAGCATTCCAATTACTATGAGTACAAGTATCATGAATAGGGATCCTAGATAAAGTTCAATTTATCAAGATTATAAGAGCCTAAAAATGTTAAATTTGTCAAGAATAGCATAGAGCAGTTTAAGTACCATGAGCTAATTTATTCATGAATTTGGAGCATAGAATAATGTTCAATTAGTCATGAATATGAGAGCCTAAAAATGTTTAAATTGTCAAGAATAGCATAGACCAATTTAAGTACCATGAGCACATTTATTCATGAATTTGGTGCATAGAATAATGTTCAACTTATCATGGATATGAGAACCTAAAAATGTTAAATTTGTCAAGAATAGCATAGAGCAATTTAACTACCATGAGCTCATTAATTCATGAATTTGGAGCATAGAATAATGTTCAATTAATCATGAATATAAGAGCCTAAAAATGTTAAACTTGTCAAGAATAGCATAGAGCAATTTAATAACCATGAGCTCATTTATTCATGAATATGGAGCATATAATAATGATCAATTTAATATGAATATGAGAACCTAAAAATGTTAAATTTCTCAAGAATAGCAGAGAGCATTTTAAGTACCATGACCTCATTTATTCATGAATTATGAGCATAAAATAATGTTCAATTTATCTTGATTATGAGAACCTAAAAATGTTAAATTTGTCAAGAGTAGCATTGAGCATTTCAAGTACTATGAGTACAATTATCATGAATAGAGATCCTAGAATAAAGTTCAATTTATCAGGATTATGAGAACCTAAAATTATCAATATTTTCAACAATAGCAGAGAGCATTTCAATTAACATGAACTAAATTATCACGAATAAGAAGCAAAAATTAATGTTAAATTTATCATGAATATGATAACCTAAAAATGTTAAATTTGTCAAGATTAGCATAGAGCAGTTTAAGTAGCATTAGCTAATTTATTCATGAATTTGGAGCATAGAATAATGTTCAATTAATCATGAATATGAGAGCCTAAAAATGTTAAATTCGTCAAGAATAGCATAGAGCAATTTAAGTACCATGAGTTCATTTAATCATGAATTTGGTGCATAGAATAATGTTCAATTTATCATGGATATGAGAACCTAAAAATGTTAAATTTGTCAAGAATAGTATAGAGCAATTTAATTACCATGAGCTCATTTATTCATGAATTTGGAGCATAGAATAATGTTCAATTAATCATGAATATTAGAGCCAAAAATTATCAAACTTGTCAAGAAAAGCTGAGAACATTTTAAGTACTATGAGCACAATTATCATGAATCGGGATCCTAGAATAAAGTTTAGTTTATCATGAATACGAGAGCCTACAATTATCAATATTTTCAACAATAGCAATGAGCATTTCAATTACCATGAACTAAATTATCACGAATAAGGAGCAAAAATTAATGTTAAATTCATCATAAATATGATAACCTAAAAATGTTAAATTGTCAAGAATAGCACAGAGCATTTCAAGTACTTTGAGTACAAGTATCATGAATAGGGATTCTAGAATGAAGTTCAATTTATCATGATTATGAGAGCCTAAAAATGTTAAATTTGTCAAGAATAGTATAGAGCATTTTAATTACCATGAGCTCATTTATTCATGAATTTGGAAAATAGAATAATGTTCAATTTATCATGATTATGAGAACCTAAAAATGTTAAATTTGTCAAGAATAGAATAGAGCATTTCAAGTACTATGAGTACCATTATCATGAGAAGAGATCCTATAATAAAGTACAATTTATCATGATTATGAGAGCCTAAAATGAATAAATTTGTCAAGAATAGCAGAGAGCATTTCAAGTACCATGAGCACATTTATTCATAAATAAGGAGCAAAAAATAATGTTCATTTTATCAGGAATATAAGAGCCTAAAAATGATAAATTTTTCAAGAATAGCAGAGAGCATTTTAAGTACCATGAGCTCATTTATTCATGAATTGCGAGCATAAAATAATGTTCAATTTATCCTGATTATGAGAACCTAAAAATGTTAAATTGTCAAGAATAGCATAGAGCATTTCAAGTACTATGAGAACAAGTATCATGAATAGGGATTCTAGAATAAAGTTCAATTTATCATGATTATGAGAGCCTAAAAATGTTAAATTTGTCAAGATTAGCATAGAGCAGTTTAAGTACCATTAGCTAATTTATTCATGAATTTGGAGCATAGAATAATGTTCAATTATTCATGAATATGAGAGCCTAAAAATTTCAAATTTGTCAAGAATAGCATAGAGCAATTTAAGTATCATGAGTTCATTTAATCATAGATTTTGTGCATAGAATAATGTTCAGTTTATCATGGATATGAGAACCTAAAAATGTTAAATTTATCAAGAATAGTATAGATCAATTTAATTACCATAATCTCATTTATTCATGAATTTGGAGCATAAAATACTTTTCAATTAATCATGATTATGAGAGCCTAAAATTAATAAATTTGTCAAGAATAGCAGAGAGCATTTCAAGTACTATGAGCACAATTATCATGAATAGGGATCCTAGAATAAAGTTTAGTTTATCATGAATACGAGAGCCTATAATTATCAAATATTTAAAGAATAGCAGAGAGCATTTCAAGTACCATGAGCACATTTATTCATAAATAAGGAGCAAAAAATAATGTTAATTTTATCAGGAATATGAGAACCGAAAGATGATAAAGTTTTCAAGAATAGCAGAGAGCATTTTAAATACCATGAGCTCATTTATTCATGAATTACGAGCATAAAATAATGTTCAATTTATTCTGATTATGAGAACCTAAAAATGTTAAATTGTCAAGAATAGCATAGAGCATTTCAGTACTATGAGTACAAGTACCATGAATAGGGATCCTAGATGAAGTTCAATTTATCATGATTATAAGAGCCTAAAAATGTTAAATTTGTCAAGAATAGCATAGAGCAGTTTAAGTATCATGAGCTAATTTATTCATGAATTTGGATTATAGAATAATGTTAAATTAATCATGAAAATGAGAGCCTAAAAATGTTTAATTTGTCAAGAATAGCATAGAGCAATTTAAGTACCATGAGCTCATCTATTTAAGAATTTGGTGCATAGAATAATGTTCAACTTATCATGGATATGAGAACCTAAAAATGTTAAATTTTTCAAGAATAGCATAGAGCAATTTAAATACCATGAGCTCATTTATTCATGAATTTGGAGCATAGAATAATGTTCAATTTATCATGAATATGAGAACCTAAAAATGTTAAATTTGTCAAGAATAGCAGAGAGCATTTCAAGTACTATGCGCATAGTTATCATGAATAGGGATCCTAAAATAAAGTTCAATTTATCATGATTATGAGAACCGAAAAATGTTAAATTTGTCAAGAATAGCATAAAGCATTTTAAGTACCATGAACACATTTATTCATGAATTTGGAGCATAAAATAATGTTCAATTTATTATGAATATGAAAGCCTATAATGTAAAATATGTCAAGACTAGCATAGAGCATTTCAAGTACTATGAGCACAATTATCATGAATAGGGATCCTAGAATAAAATTTATATTATCGTGAATACGAGAGCCTTAAACTATTAAATTTTTCAAGAATAGCAGAGAGCATTTCCATTACCATGAGCTCATTTATTCATGAATTTGGAGCCTTAAATAATGTTCAATTTATCATGATTATGAGAACCTAAAAATGTTCAATTTGTCAAGAAAAGAAAACAGCATTTCCAGTACTATGAGTACAATTATCATGAATAGAGATCCTAGAATAAAGTTCAATTTGTCATGACGATAAGAGCCTAAAATCATAAAATTTGTCAAGATTAGCACAGAGCATTTCAAGTACTATGATCACAATTATCATGAATACGGATCCTAGAATAAAGTTTAGATGTTCATGAATACGAGAGCCTAAAATTATTAATTTTTTTAAGAATAGCATAGAGCATTTCAAGTACTTTGAGTACCATTATCATGAATGGAGATCCTAGAATAAAGTTTAGTTGATCATGAATACGAGAGCCTAAAATTATCAAATTTGCCAAGAATAGCATAGAGCAATTTAAGTACAATGAACTCATTTATTCATGAATTTGGAGCATAAAATAATGTTCAATTTATCATGATTATGAGAACCTAAAAATGTTCAATTTGTCAAGAAAAGCATACAGCATTTCCAGTACTATGAGTACAATTATCATGAATAGAGATCTTAGAATAAAGTTTAGATGATCATGAATACGAGAGCTTAAAATTATTAATTTTTTTAAGAATAGCATAGAGCGTTTCAAGTACTATGAGTACCCTTATCATGAATGGAGATCCTAGAATAAAGTTCAATTTATCATGATTATGAGAGCCTAAAATTATTAAATTTGACAAGAATAGCAGATAGCATTTCAAGTACTATGAGCACAATTATCATGAATAGGGATCTTAGAATAAAGTTTAGTTGATCATGAATACGAGAGCCTAAATTTATCAAATTTTTACAGAATAGCATAGAGCATTTCAAGTACTATGAGCACAATTATCATCAATAGGGATCCTAGATTAAAGTTTAGTTGATCAAGATTATGAGAGCTTAAAAATGTTAAATTTTTCAAGAATAGAGTAAAGCATTTTAAGTACCATGAACTCATTTATTCATGAATTTGGAACATAGAATAATGTTCAACTTATCTTGAATATAAGAACCTAAGATTGTCAAATTTGTCAAGAATAGCATAAAGCATTTTTAGTACCATGAGCTTATTTATTCATGAATTCGGAGCAAAAAATAATGTTCAATTTATCATGAATATGAAAACCTAAAACTATTAATTTTGTCAAGAATAGCATAGAGCATTTCAGTTATCATGATCTAAATTATCATGAATAAGGAGGAAAAAATAATGTTAAATTTATAATTAATATGAGAACCTTAATATGTTAAATATGTCAAGACTAGCATAGAGCATTTCAAGTAACATGAGCTCATTTATTCATGAATTCGGAGCATAAAATAATGTTCAATTTATCATGAATATGAAAACCTAAAACTATTAAATTTGTCAAGAATAGCATAGAGCATTTTAGGTATCATGAACTAAATTATCATGAATAAGGAGGAAAAATTAATGTTAAATTTATTATGAATATGAAAGCTTATAATGTTAAATATTTCAAGACTAGCATAGAGCATTTCAAGTACTATGAGCACAATTATCATGAATAGGGATCCTAGAATAAAGTTTAATTTATCGTGAATACGAGAGCCTAAAACCATAAAATTTTTCAAGAATAGCAGAGAGCATTCCCATTACCATGAGCTCATTTATTCATGAATTATGAGCATAAAATAATATTCAAAATATCATGATTATAAGAACCTAAAAATTTTAAATTTGTCAAAAATAGCATAGAGCATTTCAAGTACTATGATTACAATTCTTATGAATAGAGATCCTAGAGTAAAGTTCGATTTATCATGATTATGAGAGCTTAAAACTATTAAATTTGTCAAGAATAGCAGAGAGCATTTTAAGTACCATGAGCTCATTTATTCATGAATTTGGAGCATAAAGTAATGTTCAATTTATCATGATTATGAGAACCTAAAACTATTACATTAGTCAAGAATAGAAGAGAGCATTTTAAGTACCATGAGCTCATTTATTCATGAATTTAGAGCATAAAGTAATGTTCAATTTATCATGATTATGAGAACTTAAAATTGTTAATATTGTCAAGAATAGCAGAGAGCATTTCAAGTACTATGCGCACAATTATCATAAATAGGGATCCTAGAATAAGGTTTAGTTTATCATGAATACAAGAGCCTAAAATTACTAACTTTTTTGAGAATAGCAGAGAGCATTTCAAGTACCATGAACTAAATTATCATGGATAAAGAGGAAAAAATAACGTTAAATTTATTATGAATATGAAAGCCTTTAATGTTAAATATGTCAAGACTAGCAAAGAGCATTTCAAGTACCATGAGCTCATTTATTCATGAATTCGGAGCATGAAATAATGTTCAATTTATCATGAATATGAAAACCTAAAACTATTAAATATATTAAGAATAGCATAGATCATTTTAGGTATCATGAACTAAATTATCATGAATAAGGAGGAAAAAATAATGTTAAATTTATTATGAATATGAAAGCCTTTAATGTTAAATATGTCAAGACTAGCATAGAGCATTTCAAGTACTATGAGCACATATCATGAATAGGGATCCTAGAAGAAAGTTGAATTTATCCTGAATACGAGAGCCTAAAACTAATAAATATTTCAAGAATAGCAGAGAGCATTTCCATTACCATGAACTAAATTATCATGAATAAGAAGTCAAAAAATAATGTTAAATTTATCATGAATATGAGAACCTAAAAATTTTAAAAAATGAAGATGATAAATCTGATGATGAAAAACACGATGATGATAAATCTGATAAAGAAAAACACGATGATGATAAACCTGACAAACCCACTACGTGTGAGACATGCATCTGGCACAATGAGCATATGGAAAGAGCAAGAGAATCGCGGGAAATATATCATGTGGATGTCAAAAAAAATAATGAATCGACACCTATATTTTCGATGGACATGTAGAAGGTTTTAATGCTTCCACATTTAACAGGTCTGAAAACTGCATTATTTACCTGACGAATCATCATGATTAACCAAAGCATTGTGCCGTTGGGGAACTTTCAGAAAAAGGATCCGAAGAAAGGAAAGCACGTGGATATATCTGGCATGAAGGTATCCAGGGCCGATCGGATGAAGATGTTGCGAGTGTTATGTATAAGTTTCTTAACGAAACTGTCCGTGACGCTGAAAATATCGTTGTTTGGTGTGATAATTGCAGCGGGCAGAATAAAAACTGGACTCTTTATTCTGTCTTAGTTTACTGTATGTTTTCAAAGTCGAATAGTCTGAAAACTGTGACATTACGTTACTTTGAAAAGGGACACACGTTGTTTATGTCAGCTGATGCTTTCCACCATTTAGTTGAGAAAAACATCCGCCAAACAAAGTTCTTATATGATTTTAACGATTATCGACAGTGTGTTGAAAAAGCAGGCGTTGCTGTTGAAATGAACGCCATAGATTTTTTTTAGATTTGAAGAATCATAAAAGCACCGGGAAAGACACAAACTATCCCTACCTTAGTGATATTTCTGAAGTGCAGTTTAGAAGAAAATAAACCAAAATGTATTGGAAGACATCGTTCCAACATGAACAATACAAATCTGGAGAATTTCTTCAGAAGAAATATCGAGAAAAAGGCCCAGGCGGATTCCAGCCCCTGTCAATTTTTTAGTTGAAACTTTTAAACAACAAGAGCTTTTTTAAAGAAATCTTGGGAATTTTATTAAAATTTATCTAGCTTTCCGAGATAAATACAATTTTTATCAATTTCCAATAAATTAGCGATAATTACCAATTAGTCAAACCTTGGTCAAGCAAATTTTAAGTTTGTTTTATTCTCCTTGTGGCGAAAAGTATCACAATTTGCTTTGAGTGCCAAGATATGTTCAATAAGTACCAAAGTTAGTTTCATTAGGCTGTATAACATCATTTCAATGTTGAATGGTTGTTATGGTACGCATATATCGAGTTTTACAATGGTTTTGCCCATTTGCACTTTTTTATACTGAATTTTTAAGTATTTTGGTGACGTCACGTCAAAAAAGTACTGACGTAAGCAAAATGATGGTCCCAATTTTTTTTTATTTGAATATTTGTGTACAATATAGGTTGGACTATAGGTCTGCCGAGTCTGGCATCAATTGCATTATTTGTACGGATTTTTGAGAGGGGAGGCGGAATCCTTCCCTCCAGTCTTATAGCGCTAAATAAAAAAAACAGTTAAAATAGGATTAACAGGTCAAATCAGGATTTTTGTCATAAGATATTGCAGTTCGCAAAAGTTTATCCCCGCGAATTTTTTCAGACAAACCATTCGCGAAAGTTTATACCCAACGTTTCGACCCCTGTTGAGTCATCAAAGGTAAATTTGAATAAACTTAATTTTCGCCTCTGGCATTCGTGAAAGCAGATACCAGCAAAACTTTTTTTCTTAAGAAACACAATTGTAAATGGAACATAGGACTAAGATGCCAAATCTAAAATAAATTTTATATATATATATATGTGAAACAGATGTGAAACAAGGGGTATGTTAGTTCATGATTTTTTTGGGGACCCTTCTCAAAAGTTGCCATTTGATATGCTGATCACAAAACGAAAGTTTATTTTTGGTTGCTCGTACCGTATACCTCCCCAACTCGGGGATTTCCATAATGGCGGATTTTGGGGGTCGGGAAATTTCGCCTATATATGACTTTTTTCAAACATACACATTTTATATACCGTTGGAAAGGAAATTCTATGCAGATTCAGAAATAGAAAGTGTGGTCAGAAATCAAGCTGGAAGCCTCTATGGGACAATAATGGCGGCCTAAGCTGTGCAAATTTACCGAATAAGGGTACAAGGGGTTATTAAGGTAAAACACATAAACCGGGCAAACGAGACAGTTATTGGAGTGGATATGAATGATAAAATGAAAAATAAGGTAAACATGTAGAAACTGGGAAAACGAGGCAAATTGGGAGTAGGTATGGTAACCAATGTTATTGGTACTCAAACTACAGGATATAGAGATTCATATCCTTTTTACAGAATCTAAATATCACTATCATAGCTCAAGATATAAACTTCTGAATATAACCCTAATATAACCTTATCCTTCCATTATAGATCATTATAGAAATTCTCCTAACATGTATGGTTCCATGGTATTGACCAAATAAGGAATTTTCCCAAAATTCCTAAAAATCTGAATCGGTTAATGTGTTAACACTTATTATTTTTTTGTTCCCTGTATTTACTATCATGGATCATCTGATCATTTACTTCCTAGTAGGATGAATTGGTCGAAACTGCATGATCATATTATATTCTCCTAAGTTGCTAATTACCTAACCAGCCTCTCTTTGAAACTTGGTTACCATGGTCTGGTTTGTTTGTTTGTTTACACCAAGAAAAAAGGTTAGACATGAGATGTGCATGAAGATATATAGTAGAAAAACTGAAATATCTCAACGTTTACTTAACATATCATAGCGATCCATACCTCTATCCCACATAATTTAGGTATGAGGATTTCGAAAATGTAAGAGTTGTGTTGCTAAATCCACGCTGTAAGGAGTTATTTTCATTTCAAAAGTTCAGGGATTAATGAAGATAGTCGCTTTGATAATTTCGAAAATTGAGATATTTTCGTTTAAATTTCCTTAGTTTTTTTATTTTATATGCTATTTTGATTCCAGTTTTGAGTAGAAAATGAATACAAGTGTTGGAGATTTGGATACAGAATATGATTTATTGGTTACTAGACATTCTATTCATCTAAAGGTATTTGAAGAATCTTCCGCGGACCAAGTTCATAATCAACGAAAAACTAATCATCTTGTAAAATCTATTTTATGCAATGAACATAAAAAATATGAGAAGGATTGCAATGATTGTTTGAATTTCCCAATTCAAGAAACTTTGCCAAATGGAAGACTTCCATCAACCAAGCAAGTCCTTGGATACTTATTCTATTTAAATAGCAAGCAGTTTTAACCGCTTAAATGATTGTGCAGTATCAATATTGTATCACATTGATGACATTGCTCATTATCTGGATAGATATAAAAATGTTATAAATGGTGTTTCGATTCTAAATAGAAGTTTTATTGAGATGGAAGTTCTAAAACCAATCTATGCTACTATCGCCATAGTAGGAATACACATATTAAAACCCTACCATCTTCTTCTTTTGGATAAGGATACAAAATATTCAACATTGCTAACTTCATTTTCAAAATTACACAACGACCTTCTTTCAATATCATCTGAAGAAATGTTGGAATTAAAACATATATTCAAATTTGCTACAAAAGAACATTTTGAAAATTCATTGCCAGAGAAAGAATTATTAAGCTCTATAATTACAAACATCTCGCAGTATTCACAAGAAATATGTCAAATTCTACGTCTACTCTTGAAGAAATTTTCTGATGGCTTTGCATACCAGAAGTATTTTTGGGTTTGGAGATGGGAAAGAAAATTCAAATTCACAGAATGTAACGAAAATATGTGAACTAAGTAGTGAAGAAATTGTTCCTAAATTGTTTTTTTGTGTTTTATTTATGAAAAGAAAGAAGAAAGTAGAATTGCACCATGCTTCCATAGAATATACGTTCATATATATGTTTTCAAGGGTGGTCCCAAAGACTTTTTTTTGAGAACCCACTTACTACCAGTCAGCACAGGTTGATATTCTGTAAATGCACAGACTCGCAAAAAAAGTTTAGACAACTGACATTCCGAGGCCCAATGTCAAAAAATAAGTCAGCAGAATTGTTGATAATGCAGACCTGTCTAGAGGTATACTAACCTTCCGAATCGCACTTCCGAATCCCACTGCGAGTCTGCAAGGAAGAATCTCTACCTGTGCCAGTCAGCGGGGTCTCGACGGTGAAGAGATGTCATTTCCCACAGTACCGACGCCCCCTCCCACCCAGCAAAAGGAGTATTTTTTTAGCCCTGGGAATTCGCCTCGGTAATTTCTTAACAATATCTGTGAATTCCCAGGGCTGCATTTATGCATGTAAGCAAAAATAATAACACTGTTCGCGAACAAAACAAGTAAGATAGATCGCCAGCGATTTTATTACTGACACGCTCCCGCCTCAGAAATAATATTTTCAACCATCAATATTTTTGCTGAAGAAACTAATATATTCTTTTTCTTTTCCAGGGATTCTGACATCATGAGAGAGAAACAGAAGAAAGCGGAGGAGAAAAAGGCGGCTGATAATGCAGCTAACGGCGTCATACCACAAGCGGAAGCAAAAGCCGCCAACAAGAAGTAACCAATAGGTGTTTCGAAAACAAAACGAAGTTTGAAAATGGCGAACCAACAGTGGACACGTGTCTTGTGACGTTCTTTTTGGAAATTACACATTTTTTCGTGCGATCGTTACATGGCTATACGCGTGGTTTCTGTTTGTTTCTACTCACATTCTAGTTTTGTTATAGAAGAGCCGCTACTAAATTTATTATGTAAATAAAATACTATTTTTAATAAAAAGAAAGAAAAGTCCTTTTGAAAAGTCAAGTTAATCTTGCGTCTTGTTCTTTACTCACTCTACTTCATACGGTCCTTTATACCCCCTCGAGAAATTTGCTAATTTGCCCCTTTTTCGCGAAAGCTTATCTCGTGAAATTTCCCGACTCTCCCAATATCCGATAAAATGTCGTAGTTTTTGGCAATTTTTATCTCGCGAAATTTTGCGACATTCCCGATTCGCGAAAGTTTATCCAGTAAATTTTAATAAAAACGTCAGCGAGAAGTTTCTCACGAGAATTCGTGGAGAACTGCCATATAATCCAAATGACATTTCTTCTTCTGTAATCGAAACTGGATTGAGTAATAACAAGAATGGGGTGATGTCAGACCATAATTGTTTAGAAAATGAGCAGTTGAGGATTAAATGAAAAAAGTTATTGTCAATAATGACATCTTTACAGTGAGGACACGACACTTTTTACACCATTTACTGTAGGTAGATGTAATATAACAGTTCAAATGTATTTGATCCCAAACCTGCGAAATAGTTTTATGTGTACAGAGGATTGTGAATATTTTTCCATATATTTTTCCATGCAAGAGCTTGCTGAAGTTTTTCAACCCATTTCACTTCTGAATGGTGTTCCTTATACACTTTGTACTTGATGAGTTCTTCATAAATCATTTTTTGCGTTAATTTAACTAAGGGAACTTTGCCCGGTGCTCCATAGAAGAAATCATCCCTATTTTGAAAGTCCTTAACATGGATTTGATCAAATATGGCAATGACTCCTTTAAAACATTTATCTCCCCTGTTCTGTTTAGCTTTCTCTAGAATAAACTGTTGATAAGTGAAAAATTCTTGTTCCAGACACACCTTATTTGGATTAATTACCTGATCATTCTCTTTCCGAAATGTCCTATTAAAGAAGACCTTTTCCTCAAACCGGTCAACTATCTGTTTCTCCATTTGCAAAGAAGTCATCGCTAAGATGGCCTCATTGTAAAATGTAGAAGGATATACACAAGTATTCTTTGCATAACTCTCAGGGGTGAAAAAGGTCTATACCAGTGTGACCCCCCTATTCCACTCCAAACATCCTTTTATGGAAAGACAGTTCAGTATAGGTGCAGAGGGACGCCAACCACTGGACTTTAGACGCTTCAGATGTGTGCTGGATGTTAATTAACTTAATTCCGCCATCTTCTTTAAGTTTCATTAGTTCAATTTGACGAACAGAGGTTTGTTTTTGTGGATGATTGAGGTAGCCCAAAAAAGCTTTTTGAAGAATTTCGACCTGGGGTTCAGGAATAGAGTAGAACTTAGCTGCATACCAGAGACAGGAAGCATGAAATATTCAATGACTCTTGCTTTTGATGAGGCATTTAGTTTAAGGGGCTTCCAAAAGTTAAGAGAATTATCAACTTTCGGAATGATCTTTTCAAACGTTTTTTGTGCAGGATCATTATTGCCAACGAAGACACCAAGATGAAAAATATTTTCATTCGTCCAATTTATTTCTAGTGGTAAGTTTTGGTGGTGCTTCCAAGAGCCACACCATAAACCTTTGTTTTTAGACAGATTCGCTTTGGCCCGGTGGCCAGCTCATAAAGTTTTAATGTCTTTTATCACTTCTTTGAAGCAGCGATTTTGAGTGATTGCAATTGTTGTGCCGCCAGCAAAGTGCATACTGATGATTATTTTCCGCCGACAATAAATCCTACAATATTTTGATTTTGTCAAGCAGCCATTTAGCTTCACCCTTGTTACCGCTGTTGAATATATTTGTCTAACCCATTGTACAAAATTATTCCCTATCCCAAAGGCACCCATTGTTCTGTATAAGAAGGTATGGTCAACCCTATCAAAGGCCTTTTCTTGGTCAAGAAAAATGAATGCAGCCTCCAGATTCTCCTGATTTGCTAAATCAATCAATTCCCGATGTAAGTGAACTGTGTGATCGATTTGTCGACAGTCCTGTGAAGTTGGTGTTTTATGAATTATGGTGGGCAAAACAAGCTTTAACCTGTTGGTGAGTGCTTTTGAAATGATTTTGATGTCAGTATTAATCAATGAAATGGGTCTATAATTGGCAATAACTTCAATATCGCCTCTTTCCGTAGATTAAGGTTGTAACAGAAGTATTTAAAGAAATGGAAAAATAATTAACCAAGGCATGGTTGACAAATTGGAGATATCTATCCTTGAATTGAGGCCAAAAGAATTGGTAAAACTCAACAGGCAAGCCATATTGATACCAGGACTCTTTTCTTTATTTAAGATAATTTACAGCTTCCTGGAGTTCCTCTGCGGTTAGAGAGGCATCACAGCTTTTTTTATGTTCCTCACTTAGTTTTTTCTTAATGTTCTTAAGTAGAGCATCTTGACTTTTTTTTTCAGTTGAACAGGAGGAATAAAGAGAAGTGTAAAAAGTAGAAACCATTTGCAAAAAATCATTTGAGTTAGAGACTGAAGTACCTTGAGTATTTTTCAAAGAACTTATTCGAGATTGTTTGATAAATCGCCTCTCGTGTCTGGCAAAGAATGAAATATTGGGATCGCTTTTTTTCAAAGTTAGGTTCCTTGTGCGTACGTCTATCTCCTCCCTACGTCTATCTCCTCCATGGATTCCGTTAATTGTTAAATGTTGTATGTGTCGTAAATGTCGATCCGTCCCCGTTAGTAGAGCTTAATATATACTGCCTCTATCGGGAATGTCATGTAAATGGATGAAAATCATAAAAAAAAAA
>JAUKPT010001584.1:0-14919 GCA_032273505.1 Nanomia bijuga
ACTCAAAAATAAAATGTGGAGGGTCGGGAGTATGGCGATAAAAAAGTCAGGGTCGGTCGGGTTACCCTAAACACACATTTTTTTTTTTTTGGCCTTATTTACCTACAAAGATTACGTTTTGACTATTATGCAACGCGCACGCACAGAATGTTTGTGAAATTGGGTAAAGGTGTATTCGAATACTAGTGCAGAGCAGTTTTTAACTTTTCTTTTTTCTCGTTTGATTGGTCACTCGGAGCATGTAACTTATCAATTAGTGTATACACTAATAAAAACACAATGGGAAGAATAAGAATGATAGCTTTCAGTACACGGAACGTACTATGAAGCATTGACCTTTCTTCAGTATGAGGAATATGATATATGCGCAACGTATCAAATATTCCGATTAAGTCCAATATTAGCAACATAACCGAAAGGGAAATATCCAACCAGTTCATAACCCGATCTTTATACGGTTGCTTGAATATTAGAACTATTAAATGTATAATTAACACTACGCCCATGGTGTAAAGGCGCAATGCAATGAAATCAATAAACACAAAAATACCCACCAACAATATATGTCTCAATACTTGGAGAGACGGCCAATATGTCAATTGATAAGGACCTTGCATTATTTCTAATATTTCATTTGAGTGTTCTTTTTTAGTTGACACACATTTAACGTCGAATTCAACATCTGCGTCCATTTTAACGTCAGTATTGTCGGATTTTATTAAACTTTCAACGTTTTTTTCTCCATCAGTTTCATCACTCGTAGTGAATTCAGTATTATTATCATTATTGTCTCTAGAAACAACGCTTTTCAATTCATAATGGTAACACTTTTGTACAACCTTCTTTTCGTTTTTCAAAGTATACCAACTGAGCAAAGATAAAGGTGGAAAACACATTATCATGAATGAACGTGTAGTTCGACCCATTTTAAGAAGTTTAGAACATACGAAGAGACTTAATGCAAATGGTATTATCCACACTGAAACAATAAGTATGTTGCCACTTTGCCACCATCGGTAACAATGGATATCTCCTTCTGCGAACAATACATTTACTTCACCATTGTCCGTATATATCTTAACGCAATGCACAAGTTCGAATAAAGATGTTGCTATGGGGATGTAACTAAGCAATACGAGCTGCGTAAAACAACTTATCAATCTGTTTTTTAATTTCGTACAAATTCCAGCTATGCTATAAAATTTGATTCGGATAATGCCAGCAATTATATATAAAACAATTGTCAATGATATAGGATAGATCCACAAGCATAAATTGATGGCTTTTTATGGAGAAAACTGAAATCTTTGAAGAGACAAATACGAACTGCATCTACATGGTTGTCGGCACTATCGATTAGGTTTAACGAGAAAATTGTCGCCAACACCTTCTGAAGAGCTTCAGTGGACGAGGACTTGACTACTGAAGGAACAGTCATGAAACTTTGTAATTGATAGAAGAAAAAAATGAGACGCATCTTGGTGAAGAAGGATGCTTTATCGCCATCGCCACATCCATCGAAACCGTCATCAGACACATTTTCGTCATTGCCATTTTCTCCCGTGACGTTATTTTCAGCATCCTTCATCTTCCGACAAATTTTACTGAGCTCGATACGTTTTAGATAGTTCCACGCCATCGTCGACATGCGTTTTAGATCGTTGATAAAACTCAATATGATAACAACAACTAACGGTACCAAGAGAAACAAAAGGACAAATGTAACAGATGATTCGTCACAATAATTATTTGAAATACAATTGTTTGAGAGAAGGTTAAGCGAATGATTTTCTTTGCACTTTCCGCAAAGATAACCTTCGCGGTTCATTGCACACGAATTATACGTTATCGGTTCTTTCCGACAGTATCCGATCGGGCAAGGTATGAATCGGACATGACTACTTTTCCGGTATCCCCAATAGTTGGGTAAACTACGTAACCGTCCAGGTTGACAGTGTCCGCCAGACGGACATGGGTTGCAGGTGATGCGATGCGCGTTACCGCCTGTCGATGACTCCGTGTTGTTCCACGTGTACAAGCTGTAGTTCACGCTGTAGGTGCCCTTCTCACACGGGACACACGTGACAGTGAGATACGATAAACTCTTCAGATCGATCATCTCCTCGAGTCCACGTCTCTTTATAACGTGTGACGATTTCTTATGCACGTTATAACTCAGAGGACATCTAATATTAAATGGTGAAACGATCTTCAACGATTTGTCGTGTTGAATGAAGACTTGTATTTCTTTCCGATCGTTGTTCGTTGTCGTGTTGTCAACGAGAATGAAACTCGTGTTGACGAGTTCAATGTCGCTCGACACCTCGATCACATTTCCGATGTCACTTCTAAAGAAGGAATGACATATTGCATTGCGTTGCCCTCCAAGTAGGTACAATGTCCCACCTCGATTTCCTTTGTTCTCGTGGAAAGTCGTGTTCTCAATTTTTATCATTCCTGAAGTTGCTGCAATGCCGCCGCCAATACGAGCATTATTTTCGATAAATGAACACCGAGAAATGAAAGTATTGAATTCATTGCGGATGGGTAATATCATGCTAATAGCGCCTCCACGTAAGCGCGCCGAATTCCTCATGAATATCGAATCTGAAATAGAAGTTTTGACTATATTCTTCCTATTTTCGGCATCACGTTCCTCGAACAGATTGATCGCACCTCCGTTTAAGAAAGCAATGTTGTTCATGAAGACAATCTCTTCCATGTCGATGGTAAAGTTGTTGAACTGCGCCGGAAACACGCTCAAAGCTCCGCCGTGCTCTGCCGAGTTATTCAAAAACTTCAAGCGTGTGAATTTTAAAACTATGTTGTTTAAAGTTTCAGCAAAAAATGCTAATGCACCACCAGCTTTCTCCGCTCGATTGTTTACGTGCGTTGAATTGCTGTAATCAATGGTGACCTGGTTTCTACGCTTTGCTTTAAACAAGATTGAAGCTCCATGCTCTGCTGTGTTGTTCCGATATGTAATGTTACTCATTGTTATATTCGATATGTTTGATTCGTCAAAACTCAAGAAGAAACCAGTACCGCGTTTAGCTTTATTATTAGAAATAGTCATATGACTAGAATTCATCACGATTCTATTATCAAGCAGTGTAATGATATCAACAGTCCCTTTATCATCTACTGTATTGTTAGAAATCTTCACGTTGCTAAGGGTTACGTGAATATCATTCAATTGCGTTGCATAGATACATACAGCAGAACCATGTCCGTTAACAAAATTGCTGTTTAAAATGTTGATGTAAGCCATATTTCTATTGTACGTCTGTATAACAATAACACCACGGCAAACTCCTCTCCCAGACACAGAGTTACGAATAAATTGTGAGTTTTTAACGGTCAGAGTGAGGTTAACTCGACTCTTGGCGTACACGTAGAACGCTCCCAATAGACCTTTCCTTCCACTATCAAAAGTGCTACCGATAATTGTCGTTTTTTCGATTCCGATGTTTGCAATGACATCTGATGGATCTCCATTATTCGGTTTTAACAGGTTTATGTAAATCGGGTTTCCAATCGAGTTCTCGAAAGTTACGTTGTATATCGTTACGTGTAATATGTTCAGAAAGTTTGAATTGATGTATAGAACGGATGGGGTCTCGACAAAGTTCACATTCCCTATCCCCATCATAAACTTACCATCAGAAATATCTCTGTTCACGGTAAGTAGATGTGAAGATGGAGATAAAGTAGACCTAATGGTAGCATATCCAAATGAACTCAAAAGATGGATCGATTCAACGCCTAATATAATTGTCGTATTGATGTAATGTGTCTGTGGGGATAGCTCAATTGTGACGTTGTTTTCATTTTTGCGGAGAGTTTGAATGGCGAACGATATTGAACGGCAGGTTTGGATTGCTCTTTCTCCGCATCCATCTCCATCTTTTCCCTGGAGACTGACGAAGATACGTCTGGACCGACAACGATCTAGAAACAGAAGACAGATTACAATGTAAACAACGTTAACGTACAATATAGTTACGTTTTATCTAACAACGTTTTTTAGCGTTGCCTTAACATTTCCTGAAAAATTCAAGTCCATAGATGGTCTGGTTTCCATGTTACAGAGATTTTGTCGGGTGGTACTCATTAGTCATTTTGGCACTTTTCTGGAAAATTGGCAATTTTCATTTATTTTTGTGTCTGTGTTTTTTTTTACGGCAGTCTACTATCCATTACCTTTCATTTGATGGGTCATTCACAAAATATGGATCATCTGAACATATGTTACGGCTGTTTGAAATTTGGCACTTTTTGGTCAAAAATTTCTGAAAAATTGGCAACAAAATGCTGACGCCAGCGAAAATTTACCAGATTTCCATTTTTTTTTTAATTTTCTGAAACTATAAAAAAATGTTGACTTGTGTACCAACAATCATCACTTCATCATGGTTTTTACAGAAGTTAGACAGGGGGTAGTTTTTACCCTCCCCTAACGTACATAACATAAAAAGTCCATGCAGAATAGGGTTAATGCACCACATGAGTGACTGGAAAACACGGAAATGTGTGTTGATAACTGTTAACTTGCGCGAGGGGATTTTCTGTAAAAAGGTTACATTCCATGTAATAAAATGACGTTAATAGAAAATGAATGAAATCATTCCTTGCTGGTGCAAAAAATAAACAAATGACGTAATGTTTATCCGGACGCGAAATTTTCGGAATTTTTGCCGTAAACAATAAATCCGCGAAGTTTGTTTGAAAAAACAGAAATGGTAGCCGATTTATTCTATATTACATAAAGATAAACAACAGACCTTCATCCATCATCGTGTCTTTGGATATTTTACTTTCTTGAAGAAATGGTGAATAGTGATACATAGCTAGCGATGTATTTTCGTTAAAATTCGTGCACCTTTTTATTTTAGTTGAGAAGGATTTCCTCGCATCATCAAGTGTCGGTTTTACAAATTTACCTATTGCATCCCCCCCCCATTCCACATTTTCATAGTTTTTCATCATTATTGTATCGGGGCATTTATTTGAACGAGAAATTGGATTTGTTCTACCTTAACTTTAAGGAATTATTATAGAAGTTAAAAAGTACAAAAGATGGCTTCTATTGAGTCGACCCCGACTACTGTAGTACTGACACCAGCAGCACCTCCACCAAATCCAAATAATAAGCCAATTGCAATTGAGACCCCTGTTACAACCAGCTTAATGCATCATAAACCTCCAGTTCTAACAACTCCTGTAACAACATCTACATCTAAAAGCAAAAGAAAAAGAGAATCATTGATAGGTATACAACCAGTCAAATTGGCTCCAAATCCTTTCAATATGACAGCAAGAAATTTTCCGAAAAGACGCCATATGACGAAAAGTACAAATGGTTTTCTAGCTCGTAAGAACAAAATGCGAAACGCTTCACCAAGTGAAGCTTTAGATCAAGTAAGGGCAGCATTGCAACCATCACTGAATGTCGAAATTGAAAAAGTGCTTGTGAGTTATCAAGAAATGTTTCGAATGGCAGCATATAATGTTGGAGACAATTTAAAAGAAACTCTTACTGAAGACCATATAAGTAGTGTCTTGCGTAACTGTTTGGAAGAAGCTAAGAAATTATTTAAATTGGAAAATGATGTTGAGAACCAAGACGAAAAACAAGATGAGTTAGCATGGACACCAGCGAGAAATGTAATTATTACGAAGAAAAAGATGCAATTGCGACAAAAAGATGTAAAAGCAGAACTAAAAGTGAAAGATGATTTTGATTATCCATCATGGGATGAAGGAAGATTGACTGAATCTGTTGAAATGATTATGGGTGTAAAAGCTAATAAGATACTAGGTTTTGCTACATCTGCTAGAGGAAGGCTTTATACACGCCATCCACAGTTATTTAAATACATAACTGATCAAGAAGACAAAACATGGCTCTTTCAAAATGGACACTTAGCAGTGACTACAGGAAAGTCATTTGTAATGCTTGCTGAAGACATAAGATTATTAGCTATTAATCATCCTGAATATAAAGATAATTTAGGAATAAAAGGTGAAGATGTTAAAGGATTTATTGTTCCTGAATTCCTTTTGAAAAAAGTAAAATTATGTATGAAGAAGCAGGCATTAATTCAAAAAGTTAGGAAATCAACTGATTCACCATAGATTTTTTCAAATAGAAATTGCTTTAATTTTAGTTGTATTTTATCAAACTATGTATATACATTCATTAAAAAATATTCACACAAAAATTCCTTGGACATGTTAACTGTACACTATAACTGAGCCTCCCCTTCTGTTGATAATCGTAAAAAATAAGTGTTTGAATCTTGGTCATTGGAGTGTAAAACCCTTAAAATTAGTATTGCATCATGGTTTACAAAAAAATATTAAATAAATTTAGGGTTTTTAATCTCAAAAATTGAAAAAAAAGTTCTGGCTTTATTTATCAGAAGTGACATTTTTTTGTGAATATTTCTGTCCCAACTTAGATATTATAGGTACCCCAAAATAAATTCATTTGCATGCAAGGGGATTTTGTGCATGGCTTATTTTGCTATGCATCTCTTTGCAGCACTTACTCTCTTACATATCTAACAAAGAATCCCATTGTCAGTCAGGCTTTACAGGATTTATGGCCATCAAGCTGTCTATAAACAGTTAATCACTGGGCCATAAATCCTATAAAGCCCAGCTAATGCCATAACATTTTTTAGATATTTTCAATTCCCGCTTGCATATTGTTTTAATAGGTCATATAATATATTTCTATGTGTACCACTTTTTTATGAGTTTGAAGTATTTATTGTTTTTTACTTATGTAAAGTTTTTCTTTTAAAAAAGAAACTTCATAGTGTCAATTGATGTTGTTTTTCTTTTATCATCCATCTATTTGCATTTTATTCTTTTTTATTATAGATTATTGATAGACAAAAATTATGTCCCATAGATAAATTGGCTTGATTTAATCAATATCCCTTTTCCTTGTTAACCCTATCTTGGCTGTAGGAGCAACTCCCTTGTTATTATAGGAGAAATTGCCCAGAAAATGAGGTCAAAGAAAAGGTAAATATAGGTCACCTGGTGAGCCTAGAAAGGTCCCCCAAACCTGGTGTTGACATTTTTCAACATTTTCCAAGAGTAAAAGCTTATAATTTGCAAATATTCATTTTTATACAGGAAATTCAATGGCAGAATTCATTTGTTGCTGGCTTTGACTTCTTGAGATTATTTTAAGCACCCTAAGGATCAAATAGGGGTCTAAAGGATATAGAATTGCTAATCTGTCTTAAATAGCAACTAAAAGCTAAAAACTGTAAAATATAAAAAAATTTATATAAAAGATTGTTTGGCAATATTAATTTTTTCTAGTCAAGAAGGTAAAATAATAATAGTCTTGAAGAACTGTTTTTATTTTTATTTATATATATTCATGCTTATGATTTCATAGATTTTTTTGATTCTTTCAGTTAGTATAAACATGTTTTAACATTTTAATTCATTTCAGATTGATAATGATTTAAATATATCTCAAATATGACTTAAATTCACCCTTATGTGTGCATATGTGCGTCTGTTTAAGGTTTTTCTTGAAAACCAGTGATCTTTTTTATATTGACATGAAGTTAGAGGTCAATAGTAGAAAGGAAATGACGAAGCAAGATTACCGGAGAAAAATCTGGTTTTCGGGAAAAAGTGGCTAAAGTACTCAAATTTGGTGAAAAATCATTTGTTTTCATATTTTAAGGATGAAATAGTCCATAAATGTGTATTTTTTTAATCTTAATTATGTTCAGCAAAATGTGCTGCATCTTTTAGTGAAAACCGCATGTTTGTGAAAAATCTGGTTCTCAAGATATTTTGAAAAAGGCTTTCAGCCAATCAGATTGCAACGTTTTCCAAATCTAAATACGTCATTAACCCATTGTGTATGTGAGTTGATATTTTGCAAGGTGGTAGACCTTAATGAGAAGAAGTCATCAATATACTTCATGATGTCACATGCCTGCTTAAACATGCCCAAATTAGGCCAAAATAGCAAATTTTTTAATATTGCTGGAATATAGCTCTAAGGATTTCTTAGCTTTTTGCATGAACGAGGGAAACATTTCTGAGGATTCAGACTGATTTTACGTTTCTTTATACACAAGAAACAAGGTTTGATAAGTTATATTACATTGGAGAGACTCCAACCTGTTCCTACTACAAGCTTTTATGTTAAATGTCTGATGGTGATAAGGAACATGGGTAGATGAAGCACTAGCTTTAAAAGGGTGCAGATGTAATTTATTTAAAAATCACAAGTATCAAGGTTTGATAAGTTACGTTATAACATTGGCATTTACAGAACATGGGTAGATGAAGCATTAGCTTTATTAGGGTGCAGATGTAATTTATTTAAAAATCTCACACCTTCGGGGACTTAACTAAAGAATTTAATTGTAGGACCTTTTGTCCTGAATGTGTATGTAAATTCTACTGACAACGGATAGTAAGTTCACAAATCCTTTTCTGTATGTCCATTAATTGTTTGCTTGTTAATACTGATAGAAAGGTGAATGATTGTCCATCTAGCTACAAATGATAATTAAAAGGGCCAACATGAAACTTTACATCAAAAAATCAAAGCAATCATGAAAAATATCTATATGCAAATTTTATGCTTTAACTCACTATTTATTGCCAGAAATGGCAGCATTTGATGTCATTAGGCCGTCATGAAGGAAAATCACTACAGATATTTTTTACATAAACCTATAAAATGAAATAAGCAGTCATCATATTGCTATTTCATTCTTTCTTCTTGGCAGTTCATGAATTTCCATTTGACAGTTTATACTTGTTTATATCATTCAATATCACTCTAAGCACACTTTGTCAAACCTCATGACTACTAGACTCAAATTTATTGTTTTGAAACAATTGGTTTCCTGTGAAGGAATTTTTAGCATAGGTGTGTTTTTGTAAATCTTATTGTCACAAACATTACTCTGTCCTTTTTCTATATGCCACTGCATTTCTTGCCACAATAGACTTTGCCTTATTCAGAGGGATGTACCTCTATACTAGGAGAATCAACCACACCTTTGTCAACTTATGTAAACAAGAGGCAACACGAGGCAATAATTAAGACCAGGCACTGAGCCTCCTAAATCCCTAACAGTCCCAGCCCTTCTCCTCCACACCCAATAACCGAGTGGAATAAGAATAATACCATTTTAATTTATCTGTTTTTTTTGTCTAAACAACAGATTACAAAAGAGATTAGCTATTTAGGAAGACTGTAAATATTTGTGAATCCTGTCACCAAGTAATTTAACCTTATCTATCTAGGATCTGATTTTTGTTGAATCTTTTAAGAACTACGTTTACATTTAGATAAGATTACCTTTTTTTAAGAGATTAAAAGTAAAGTAGATATGGTTGAATTAATTCATGAAAGTAGACGTAGGATATAGAAATCATCAGATTATTTTTGGATGTACTAACTTTCATCTATTGTTGTAGTTTCAATACATACCGGATTTGTCTAAAACACTTTTCAATCATGTTGGGATTACTGAATAAAAGATCATCACTTGGACCATGTAAATTATGTGGACAGTTAATCAAGGTATGAAGCTAATATATTATCTTTCATTTTCTATCGTTTTTTGGGTTGAGGCACTGTCACTCGGGCGGTTGTTAATTTAAGTTAAAACTTAAATTTTAGTGTATGATTTTTTAAATTCTGTTCAATATTCACGGAAAATGATGAAAAATATATGATTGATTTATCTGAATAAAGTTATCTAAGATAAATAAAAAAATTACGAATGCAAATGAAACAATCAAATTTGAGTACCAAAATCTACCAGAAGATCTTTCACCAATTGGGGGGATGTACTCTAAAACTATTCTGATTGTGTTTCCAATCAACAAACCCCACTATGATATGATTAAGTGTTGTTTCGTAGAGAAATCCAAAAAGTGCAAACGAGTAAAACATTTGATATCCTACTTTGAGTTAAACTTTGGGGATCCCCCCTTTGATTGTCTTCAATGCATAAAAAATACTTTATTTGATGATTATCTTCTTCTCTCTTTAAGGGTTATCGCTACAATTCATCATCATCGGTAAGGATGTCATTTTTATATTAATAATTCTTTATTTAATATGATAGGAAAAATTTAATGAATTTAGTTGGAGAAAAATCTGTTCTTTTTAGTGGTTTCGAAAAGTTCTCAACTTGAATAAAGTTAACCTGTCCATTTATTTACGTAGAAGAAAATTTTTATGTGGAAGAAAATCATTTACATAGTGTGATTAGGCGACAATTATACACAAATTTTGGAAATTTATATTTTTTTATCTTGAAATACTTTAAAAAGAGTAGGTTTATCTTCTAATATGTGGAATTTATTGCCAAATCATTTATACCTCTCAGCTTTGGTTGACTAAAAAATTTCATCTTCTCAATTGATTATAGAGAGATATGAAGAAAATCCGAAACATTGGTATCTCTGCACACATTGATTCAGGAAAAACAACTCTTACTGAAAGAATTCTTTATTACACTGGAAGGATTTCAGCTATGCATGAGGTAAAAGAAGCATTTATAACTATTTCATATTACTCTGTCTTGTTTTGCTGAAGGCTTAATGGTTCAATAAAATTATTGCTGTATATTAAAATAATGCATCTATCTACTGACCATATATAATGAATTCAAGTGTTGTTTCTAATTATCACAAGAAGCTTTAAAAAGTGTTGAATTCCATAATTGAAACTTTAAATTAACTTGATACAAATTTACTCCACTTTTAGGTCCGAGGTAAAGATCAAGTAGGTGCAACTATGGATTTTATGGAGTTAGAAAGAGAACGTGGAATCACTATTCAGGTAGTTTGAATTTTTTTATGTTTCAGAAATCAAAAAATTTCTCATTGTGAAGAAACCATAAGCCATTTAATATTATGGAGCATTATTGGTGCCACCAGACTAGGACTAGTACTTTCTATGTATTTTGTTTATCTGACTATAATTTTGACCAACCACCACCTACCTTCTCTGTATCAGCATAATAGATGCATACTGCCATATTCATAGTAACATTTGCCTGTCAAAATGCTTTAGTGTTATTTCACAATTATAATATAGATGCATGCTCCATTACATTGTCTTATAGCTATGTTCAGTGTTATATGTTTTATATGTTTTACTTTTAGTCTGCAGCTACATATACAGCTTGGAAAGATCACAACATTAATATTATTGACACTCCTGGTAAGTTTATCAAATTGTCATGTTAGTTGCCCTGTTCTTTAGCACTGCATCCTGTTAACAGTTGGTGGTTAAAAATTGTTTGACAAATTACTATAGCCAGTGTAGTCAGTTGGTACTTGACATGAAAAAAATCGTGAAATAAAAATGAGCTCAACTGCAAAATTAAAATGTTGAAGTAAATAAGTTTTTATGATAAATCGCAATTTCAATCTCTTTTTTAGGTCACATTGATTTTACAGTCGAAGTTGAACGTGCTTTGCGTGTATTGGATGCTGCTGTTTTGGTTTTATGTAGTGTTGGAGGAGTCCAGGTAATTTAGGTCAACATCCCCCCTCTCAACTCGATATCGACCAAGATCCACTGGTTGATCCTGGTTAATCTTGGTCTGTATATTTCATGGTATGGTCGAAAATAGGGATATGTAGATCATATTTTCTTCTCAACACACTCTTTGACACCAGGATCAGATTTTGTTTTATTTCTATAATGATTTTGTTTGACTCAAGGCTTTTCTTTTAAAACATTATGATTTGAAGAACACTTAACTAACTATTTTTTTTAACAATTGTTTATATTCAGTAAAATCCATCTGAACCATGCCTAAAACATTCCATGCCAAAATGATTCTTCCATTTCATTTTAGTTGATCATTTCTATCTTAGTGTCCAGCAAACATTTAAAGTGTTTTTTTCATTATCCATAAATTATAAGAAACAATTGAAACTTGGTAAATTACTGAAATCTTCCTTTTACCATAGAGTCAAACGCTAACAGTGAATCGTCAAATGAAACGTTACAATGTCCCATGTCTTGCTTTCATCAACAAATTGGATCGTATGGGTGCAAACCCATACAAAGTGTTGAGTCAGTTACAAAACAAACTTCGACACAATGCTGCTCTGCTACAACTACCGATCGGATTGGAAAGTGACTTGAAAGGAATTATTGACCTTATAAATCAGAAAGCAATTTATTTTGAAGGAGATTTTGGGTAAGGATTTGTTATTGGATCTTTTATTAGAACCTGGTCTAACTAAAACAGACATGTTTCTTTTCTGTAGAAACGCAAAATTCTTCTGATTATCTCTTGACTAACTTTTCTTTGGTGTATGAAGGACCTCTTCAAGGTCCCCCACCAGGAGGATCTCTAACATCTTCTGACTGTCAAGAAATACTGTGAAATGTCATGAAACATCTGTGATATTACTGGTGTGGTATACTCGTTACCTGTTGTATTCTTTAGGTCGACAATGATTGAAGATGCCATTCCAAGTAACATGTTAGCTGAGACATCTGATAGAAGACAGCAGCTAATTGGTAAGTTGAGTTTACTTGAAATGTCATCATGGTTTTGTGCCTTTATAGGCCCTGTTCACACTGAAAGTTATTTAGTTCGTTTACATGGTACATACACATAAAGGATGAGGCCTTCAAAAGCAAATAGTAAAATGGTCAAATTTTGGCTGTTTTGGTGGATTATGTACTATGCTAATGTTGCCCCTCCTCCTATGTTGGTATACTAAGTTGTAAGATGACAATAGTTTTACCATTGATTGGGGCTTAAGTAGGGAGTAAAATAATTGCCTTGGTTACTCCATTATTTTGCAAGATTTTCCTAAAAAGGTTAAAAAGTTTTTGTATGAGATCCATATTCATCATGATATATCATGTAATTTCTTCTTTTATCAACTAGAGACAGTTGCTGATGCTGATGAAATCATTGGAGAAATATATCTTGAAGAAAGGGAACCCACAGTGGCAGAGCTAATGGTACTTTTTCTATAATCTAAATCTCAAATACTATCATCATTCTTGTAAAAATGGAGTGTAGAATATCCATTTCATATGATAAATCAGTGAGAGCTTCCACTTTGATTTTTTCATGGGCTTTTTGTGTTTGAACTCTGTCTACCTACGAGATCACACATGATTATGTAGTAGAGAATGTTTACATTTTACATTGTTTTAGGGATTGTGCCAATTTTAATATTAGTGTTGCATGACATTTATCTAAAAATCTTTAGGGTGGTATCAGAAGAGCTGCTATTGAAAGAAATTTTACTCCAGTTTTACTTGGTTCAGCTCTGAAGAATAAAGGTGTGCAGGTAATAAAGTGTATAGAAAATCCTTCTTTAGATCTATGTTTAATAGCTTTAGTCATATTTCCATTTCATGTCATTTGTTTATGTTTATGTTCATTTTGATACAAGAATCACCATAATTGAAGAAAATTTTGAATTTCTGAGCCCCAACATGCTCTAGAATAGAGGATTTTTATGATTAGATGATTATACAATTATTTTTTGTGCTGGAGCTTATTTCTTACCCAAAATAAAAAAACCCTTATTTATCCCCCCTTCAAGGGGGAATTTTCCGCCAAAATATTTATCATGATCGACAATTTTAAAATACATGTTTGTATTAACATACTTTTGTATTAACATACATTTGTTCAGGTAAGAGTTGATTCCCACAAACACTTAAGTTTGATCCTCGATACTAAACTTGTATTTACCAAACATATTTTTGGAAATTCCAGATTTCGTACATAAATAGTGGGTGGGTATTAGCTAACCTTTTCCCGATAAATAAGCAAAATAACGTGACGTTTTTTCCAATGTTTGCCCTGGATAATAAGTAAAGCTTAATGTCCTATTGTTGTGTTATAAAGTAGAACTTGCATTTACCAAACATATTAATGAAAAGGTTATGGATTGGCATTAAGACCCTATCTCCCCCTCAAGTCACTTGATCAAATCTATAAAATTAATATTCGTTCACACTTCGACTATTGTGAGATCATATATCACAAGCCAGAAATAAAAAATACTTTTGACTCCCCCCCCCCCTTAATTCTTAATTTTCAATATTTTGGAGAAGACCCAGTACCAAGCAGCACTGGCAATCACAGGATGTTGGAAGGGCACTAATTATGACAAATTATATGAAGAATTAGGTTGGAATCCCTTCACTACAGACGCGTTTTTCGTCGGCTTTGAATGAATTATAAAATAGTGAATAATCACCAGGTTATCTTAAGTCTCATATTTCAAAATATCTACAAGGATATTCTCTTCAGAGAAATCGTCTTTTAAAAAGTATAGCATGTCGAAATGATTGATATAAGTATTCACTTTATCCTAACGCAATTGACCTATGGAACAACCTTGTGTCAGAAATTCTTCATCTTTATCAGTCTTTAAAGCATCTTATACTAAATTAATAAGACCGGAGAAAAAAGGCATTTTCAATATTAATAGTTTATCAGGCCTTAAATTACTATTTCAATTAAGAACTGGCTTTGTCTCTTAAGATCTCACAAATATCGTCACATGTTTTTTGATACACCCTCTGACCAATGTGTTTGTCAAACTGAAGCTTCAACTACATTAATTTTTGAAATGTCCAATGTATAATGATACGAGAGAAGAGTTGATGAATTCCATAAATCCGCTACTATTTTCAAATAATTTGGAAAATATTGAAAATGATGGATTAGTCAAAATACTTCTCTATAGTCACAAACGATTAAACTTTTCTGAAAACAAATTTCTATTAAAACAAACCTTAAATATCATCAAAAATTCAAAACGATTTCAATCATAGTGTCTTTTTTTGTTTTTCCTCTTCTTAATTATTTTTTTTTGGAGACAAAGAAAAACCAAAAGCTGTGTAAGTTT
>JAUKPT010001585.1:0-14913 GCA_032273505.1 Nanomia bijuga
ACAGTAAGGCACATCGATCCAGCCAAATATCCTGAACTTAAATCGCCTTACATATACTTATATCATCTTTCTGATTCCATGAAGCAAAATTATGCATTCACTTCCAATGTTGCAAACTACTGTGTTGACATTGAGCCTCTCTCCCTACAATACTCGGGAGAAAAAGTGACAATTGTGGTGTACAGTATAAATGTTCCCATGTCTTTGGTGAGTACCAGAAAATGGCTGAGCGAACCAACAGGAAAGTATTAATATATTATTGTCCATCTGGACATGGCAAAGGACTTGTGGATGCAATGAGTGCCTTTGGAGTGAAGGGGCCACTAATGAAGAAGGTTCTCGCTGAAGATTTTTTTTATAGGTCTACTGAAGATATTTCTGAAGCAATGAAGTCCCACTTTAACGAAGACCCTTAAAAAGATGTATTTTGTATATTTGTATCATTTTGTATTATGTGGATTTCTGAAGATATATATTTCTCAATATATATGAGTAGCCAATCAAATCACTGCATAAGGATATATTTATGATATCTAGGGAAATGCTCATGGATGAAAATATGATAAATTGCATTTTTTGGGTTTATTTCAATTGTTGTGTGCTGATGTGTCCTTTTTATCACTTAATTGCCCAAATGGGCAATATTTTTCATGATTTTATCATATTTACCCATAAGCATATATTTTAGCTGAAAATTTTCATTTTTTGGATGGTCAATCTTACAGTACGACAACTTTAGAAATGGCACTTTTTAGCCTTTAATTGTGTCCTTTTTATCAATTTTCTTCCCTAGAGGTTCAAGTTGTTAATTCTATAATATCTAAGAAAATGAATAAAATCTTGATGCAAAACAAAAGCAATGTCCTGCATGGGGTCAAAAAAATCGAAAAATCAACATTTAGTGGTCATTATTTATGAACACATCCAAAGACCAGGCACTTAACATTAAAGAAGATTTCAACAGTACAGAAATTTCTATTTTTTGGGCAACTGGGGCCAAAAATACATCCTGGGTGATATCATGATCAAAAATCTTCATCTGATAGTGGTTAAGAATTCAAATGAAGCAGAAAAGTCTGATGTTTAATTTTTTATAGAAATATTGCATAAATTTCAGTTTTTTGGGACATAAGGCTAAGGGGCCAATTTACCATATTTGGGTATGCATTCAGAGCAAGGAAACACCCTACAGGCCCGATTTTAGATAAACTAGACCAAAAAGATTATTTAACACCCATCCTATCTTCTACTTGTGTGTGATTTAACAAATATCCTGCCAATTTTGCTTTTAACCCTAACCCTACTGGGCTTTTTTGAGGTGCTATATTACTGGCGGAATCCCCCCCCCTCCCCCTCTCTAAAATCCTTAAAAATGAAGCAATTGAGGTATAATCGGGTCGAGTTATAAACTCTATGAGATTTACCAGAAAAATTAAAAAAAGTACTCCTTGGTTCAATATTTTGCCTACGCCAGCACTTTTTTGTGATGACGTCATTAAAATAGTACAGAAAAACCGGTCAAGTGCGCCTTCCTCACACCTCCCTCCCTCAAATCTTTAAAAATCATGCAATTGGATTAAGACTTCCTGGAGTTATAGTCCTTGATATGATCTACAAGGAAAATAAAAGGAAATGATTTTTGGTCCAATATTTTGCTGACGCCATCATTTTTTGTGATGACGTCATTATATTTTTTTTATATATGTACGAAAAAACCTGTAAAGTGCAAAAAAATGACGTCACTAGCTCCTAATTTTAAAAAATGGAGATGTTTCTCATAACACCATAAACAAATCCTGAAGAGATAAGCCTCAAATCATAACCCAAACAAAAGATAACTGTTTTTTTGTTTTTGGTTAAAATGTATTGAAAATGTAGGAAAATTCGTACCTACCCCTGACAAAAGTCCTCTAACTTCTGACAGGGGGGTCCAATTGACTTAGAACCTTGCCAAAAGGTGTAAAATAAATAATACTAAAAGTCAGAAAAGGACAAGGCTTTATCTTTTTTCATTTTTGAGTTATTAAACAAAAACCAGCAGGGGGCGGAATCCGCCCCCCCCCAATCCCAGATAACTCTACGATGCAGCCAGCATAGTGAATTTCAAATTTATATTTGTAAATAATGACACAATGTAGTATTATGACAAAAAATCAATTGTGTAATATAAGCATTCTTGTCTATCATCTGTCTATCTTAATAACGAAGTCACGATAAATTTGCTTAACACGTCACCATGAACAACACCGCAAAATCCGCTTAATGTCATAAAAGCAACATCAAGTTATGGTCATTACATAAACTTCCAAAATCATATTTCTGCTTATCGAGCATTTGCCAAAAAGGATTTCCATTGGTTATCGAACCTTATGTAATTAAAATGATACTCTATTGAAGGTTACTTTATTAAAGGTATTGTGACATAATGATCTTAAGGTCAAAAATGAAATTTGATTATTAAACATAACATATCCTACAAATATCGCCTTATTGATAAACCTAGATTATCAATTTTTGATATACATGCCCAATAATTCACTAACCTTGTGGAAGTCTGTGAACTGCTGTTTTCTCAGCCTCAACATCTAGAAAGAAAAAAAAAGAATATGGTTTAGAAATTTCTTCTCTGTAAAGTGTTTTAGGGAAAAATATATTTCTTACTTTGATAATATACTGGCAAACTTCTTCTTTATCTAGAAGAACGCTGGATATATTTTACCTTATTGTCTACACATTTGGCTCAGCTACTAACTGCAGTGAACTCAGAGCAATTCTTTTGGATAACTTAAAAGAAAATTTCATTTGAGTTTTGCTGGCTAGTCATAAACTTCTAAGAGTTGTTTGAATGTGAGCTAATAATTCCCATTTATATGAACTATTTTGAGTATAATTAAATCATTAGTAGTTGATTAGAGGCCTTTGTTTTACGATGAAAGTGTTGATTTATGAAATTATGACGCAATCTGCATTTTATTACGTATAAATTACAAAGTAGATTAAAATGCCTTCTACTTTTTAAGTTCTATTGAAGCAGAACTTTTGAACATAATGGCTAATTGAAAAATACCTTGATTCACCGATCACAATCGGTAATGTTATTACGAAAAAGAAAGAATGATTTATCTACTTTTCCGACAGGTTTCTTTTAGCTTCTGTATTCAAAAATAGCTTATGTACCATTAATGGAAATGGTTTTTGTTAAACCAAAAAAATTGGCTGAGACGAATTATAAAATAATTTATGCTTTTCAACATTTTAAATTAATGTAAACAGCTGGGCTGACTTCCCGGGCTCTGCAATTACATGGATGGGTATAAATTTTACTAATAATCAAAATCTATGCTGCCATTTATTTATTAAAAACATAAAATAATCATATCATTTAATGTTTATAAAAGTAATTAGCAATATTGTATGAGATTTGTCAAATAATCCACACAGCAATACATTACCTCATCCAATTCTTCTGTTTGGATTAATAAATGCATCGGACGGAAAACAATTGCTTCCACAAGCATTTTCTCGAACTGCGAACACATTTTCTTATCACGCATCATACAAATACATATAAATCTAAATGTCCAGTCAAACTCCTTGTAATATACTGGAAGAATCTCAAGATATGATAATTCTGTTTGTAAAATTAAGTACTAATAAACAAACGGCTTTGTTTGATTGAACTGATTCTAGGAATAATCCTACAAAGCCCTCCATTTACTAAGGAATCCTTATCGGATCATTTTCACTGCATCATTTTGTTTTGTGATTTAGATTTCAGCGGTGTTAAACAAAGGTTTTTTTATCGTAGATTAGAAACTCGTTTATCAGTAGATATGAATGATAAAAGTCAAGATTACTGGGAAAATGACGTCAATGATTTACGGGCTTTTGAGCTGGTATCTGTCTAATATCTAAAGATTTGATTTATGACCCAGCAAAATGACAAAATGATCATGTGAGATTAAGATTAAGATCACGCGTAAGAAAGTTTTTAATGAATGTATAATACTATAATTACTGAATGATTTCATTCAAGTGATTTATCTACATTGGACAAAGAAATACAAACGAAAAAAGGAGCAAGGAATATTTTCTGAGACTTCTCTATGAATAACAATAAGACAAATGGAGATCGTCGAAAAAAAAAGATTAAGTGAGATATGGAAAAGATTAAAAACAACTGTAATGTAAGCTAAATGATAGATTCGATTTCATCATCAGGGATCAGGGATATGTGTATAGAACATGATATATTATAAACGAATCGAACCTGCGAATCTCATAGTCATGGCAACCATTATCATATGATTTCATATTGACGATAACTGTGGCGAGTATGAAATTATATGTTAATGGTAGCCAAAGTGACTATGAGAGTAGCAGGTCCGAGTCGATTATAATATATCATTGTTGATAGATTCAATCTTTTGAGTAAATACGTGCTATACGTGCTCCCCCTTATCATATTCACAATTTTTCCTTAAATGCTATACAATCTTAACTAAATCTGTTCAATCCAGTCTACTGCATTGTATAACAACTTTAGCTCAAACTGAAACTGCAACATATTTTCTTTGGCAGTGCGAACTATAAAAAAAACTTCATATGAATTTCCTTTTCTTTTCCTAAATTTAAACCGTAAGTAGTAAAGTGTAAAAGTACTTTTTAAAAGGATTTTTGATGTTTGAGGTTTATGGAGAGGAAATTTGTTGTCAATCGTCGTTTGTATGGTAGATTTCATCACGTATTAGGCAATAATCAACAATTACTTTCCGTTGGTGTTTTGTTTATTTCATTTTCACATGAATCTAGTATGTTATGTAAGATTCTTGTGAATAAGCTATCACTCATTCAGCTTTTAAGGAAGCTAATAAATTACTCGTAAGAAACCATTACTAATTTTTAGCACGCCTTGACTTACTTTAAATAAAAATTTCATTTTAAATGTGTTTTTTTGGTAATGTTGAGTGGTGTGGTTCATGATTTGCTTTTCGTCTTTTCTAAATGAGTGTTGTATTTATTTTCTTAATCAATTAACAAGCAGCTCTAACTAATTATTTATATAAAATAAAAAAACTCTGATGATGTAATAACGAAACTAGTTAGTAAAAAAATATGAAGTTCAAGTTATTCGACTGTGTCTTAAATTTTAATATAAAATAAAAAACATTATGCAGATAAGGCAAGGGAACAGAATTAATTCAGCTGGGGTATGATGTTGGAGAAAATATCAAAAAGTTTTTTATGGTTTTTAAAACTATATTTTCAGCGTTTTTTAAAGTCCATTAACGAATGCACTACATAAATTAGAATAATTCTAAAAGGATATTTCTAGGTTAATTTTTGGCAAAAGATAATAACAAATAAAGAACAGATTAAGGCAGATTATGATAGTAATACCAAGAAAGAATAAACACAACTTTTTTTAAATATTACAAGAGACTGAGATCTACTGAAAACAAAGCAAAGCGTCAAGCTATTTTTTTTAGTTCTTATAAAAATCACACATCCTGGATGGATTGCATCTAACAGAATACATGGCACACGAAATACATACGTTACCTGTACACCATCAATAACTTCAGCTACAGGTGCAATCATATGCATCGGACGTACTACAACTGTATCAGCCATCATTTTGGCAATATTCGAATACATGGCGACACACTATTTTCCTAACAAACCCCTTAATTTCCACTACAATTAAAATATCATCTAGTCTTAATTTTAAGAAATCAACAGTCAAATAAGTTGTATAAATGCAGATTGCCTAACTGATGCGAAAAACGTTTTTATAATGTATTTCCACTACACTTAAAATATCATTTAATCTTAATTTTGAGAAAGCGACAGCCAAAAAAACCGGTATAATTGCAGCTTGCCCCAGTTTATGAGAAAAATTAATTCTATTAAAAAGTTCTTGTTTCTGTTACTTATAAACATATTTCCGATATATTAGCAATAACAAGTAAATAACATCTTATTACATTTTCATATGAATTTTTCATCCCTTTTTCTTTACTCTTTTTATAAATCAGTATATTATTAAACTCTTGTATGATAAGTAGAGTATGATAAGAAGATGTACATGGCGACATAACTGTAGCTCAATATACGGTTTATTAATAAAAACCCATAACAGAAGAACTGTCACCCAAAACAGGTTCTAATCCTGTCTTATCATAATTCTGGATATGTAAATCATTTTTAATTAAACTTCGAACGTTTTCGTGTTTATTTCAGCTTCTTATTGACGCTAAACGATTGTCCGTTGATAGAGACAAAGTTTTCATTTTATTTGAAAGGTTAACCTGTGAAAAAGTTCTATAAGAATTATTTTTATGATGTTACCACACAAATTATGATGGATGAGAAAAAGGGAAAAATAATGCACGTAGAAGGAATATAGAGAAACCTCTCTATTCCAAATTCATTAGGCGCTGTCCACAGTCTGAGAAAAGTTCGATCCTGCGATTCCCTGCATGAATTTTTTTCACCTTTATCTTTCAGAGCGGTTAAAAATTTCTGTATTTGTCGCGTAGATGGAGATGTGAAGCGTCGTGGATCTCGACTACAGTGACAAGTTAAAAGGGCCTTTTATAAAGGATTTTGAAAACTAATTGACCTTACACTGAAATAGTCAATAGCCTGTCCGAGATAAACAGCTGTTCTTATTAAGGAACCTTTTGGATTCTAGAAATTTAGGATAGTTGAAAAAATTACACTTTCTATTGAAATACAATATGGATTCATCATATCAAGTTTAATTGGATAATTTTAGTGTGACAACGAAAATATTTTCACACTAGATAAATTCAATTAAACATGATATAATAAATCCATATCATTAGGTTAATTCGAGTGAATATTTTTCTAATGGGTTAATTTTTATAAAGTCTTTTAATTACATGTTATAAAAAATAAATCTTCTTTTCGGTTCATTTTGATTTACATCTTAAGATTTCTCTTACAAACATTTTCCCACAAGGTAGCCATTTCAAATGCTTCACAATCAGCAATGTTTTGGAAACAAAGATCTTATGATAATAAGATACGATTTAGTATTTTGCACAAACATGTAGATTTGAGTTGAAACAATGTCGATATAAATTTATCAAACATTTTCTTGTCTCATCTTTGTTTTTGCAATACTTCAAACGTCCTTTTAAACAAGAAGTATACAATATACGATGTTACTTGATCTTAACAGTTACATGTTATCTCAAAACTATATGTTGCCCTTGAATTTGAGTGAGACTTTCATAATAAGGTTTCACACTTAAACGTGGCTTAAACTATTTGGGCCATGTAAATACTCTGATTTTTAGGTCACAATAGTTCGTGATATATCACTAATAAAAATTTCAAGAGTCATTGCTTTTAAAGTCTGTCCCAAAATTATTGTCACCTCGCAGGTTTTTTTCGATAATTTATTTTCGGATTAAGATTTTTTCAATCTGCGAAGTGGCAAACATTTTGGAATTTTAGGTATTTTATACTTTAATTTTAGATCCTTTTTTACTTTTATGCACAAATAACCTCTCCTTTCATGTTTTACTACACAAAAATCATGATATTTACATCTAAAATACTAATTGTTTCCCTGACATCTGATATTTCTCATATTTCACTTAATAATACATTGATTTCCTGCTAATAAATATCCCATTATCATAATTAATTAATTTTCCAGGTTTCATTAGAAATCTATCATCTTAAACGGGATTGCAATTATAGCAGAAGATAATATTCAGTGATTTCTAAATCTTTGTACTATTATTAATATCATTGAACTTAGAATTTGTCAATATTGGTATTTATGCGAGTGCTTTTCTTGTCAAATACTTGTGAAAAGTTAAAAAGAAACCAAGGAGAAAAAGCCTTTGAAGTAATGAATTTTGTGTACACAATCTGAACTATTTGTTGTTGCTATTTTCACAAGACATATACTTGCTTGTAACATCATTTCAATGATCGGTTTTAACCATACAATCAAAAACAAAATAATGTATAAAATTGACAAACCAGTTAAGAAAATAAATAATAAATAAATAACAAATAAAAAATTGATGATGATATGATTAGACGAATATTTATGATCGGCCAACAAATAGCATAGTCGTAAAACAATCGTCAAAGAAGAGTTCATTAAATTAAAATACGTATTCGAAAGTAATCTATCACAAAATGCCCTTAAAAAAGTCACCTCATTAATCATTAAATTCATTTGACCTGGATAAAAATAGAAACCTAGTCCATGGTAATATTCATCAAATATGATAAAGGAAGTGATGACATAGATAAGTTGATGATATCGGTCTACTGAAGATCGACTCCTTGTCTATTTAGAAAAAGGACCGACGCCATCGAGATAAAAGATTCCTGGTAAACGCGAGATATATAAAAGGATCCAAAGAGATTATGTACATACAGCGACAAACTAGGTCATTTCTATTTTATTTGAAGACATTTCTTCGTTGCCTCCAATGTAATCATGGGAAAAATTATCACACCATCTTGAAGATATTTTTCCACTTTAAATACTACATCACGAAACAAAATAATTTGTATTGTTTTATAGAAAATGGTCCGCGGTTTAAATTATACACAAAACTGTATTTTCAACATCAAACCTTCTAGCAAAAAGATCAATAATATCAATAATTTTTCGACCCTACCAAAGTACCGGTTTTTATTTATCTGCCTCTAAAATTAAGAAAACTTTTCCTTGACATAAGTCTTATATATAAATCTACGTTTTCTTACTGCTCCAATAACCAAAAAGAATATCTCATACATTTACATCCATTTATCGTTAAACTCCTTAAAAGAATGATGTTCCAAGCGTGAAAAAAAGTAGAAATCTGTATAAATCCATTTTATAAATGATTCTCCAATAATCAACACTGCATTTATCAATTTCAATCTGAAAATGATTCTTACTATTCCAATAACCATATAAAACTATACATTTTATTATTTACAACTATTGTTAAATCCTCTTTAAAACCAAAAAAAAAATTGAAATCATATCTTCCATTCAGCACTGTCTATCACAGTATCAAATCGACGTACATTTATACTTGCTCACAGGTGTAACATTGATTCGACCTTGATACACATATGCATACTAGCATATATATATATATATATATATAGCATATTAGCTCCGCAAAACAATTTCTATGAAATTGTACAACGACCGTGTGATTTTGCTTATTGAAAAAGAAATGAAAACAGAGATTCCTGTAAACCATCCTACTTAGAGAAGTTTGATCTTATGCTCGATTTGATTAACATTCTTTAGAGCTGTATGAAATTTCTGAGATGGAAGCAGCGAAAAGTATAAAAATAATTATAAACTTCTAAAGGATGTAGTCTGATATCAACCTGAAATTGTATCTCCTAATTGTTATAAGTAAACTTAGAAAATATAATACAAACTACTATTGCCAGTAAGAATTAATTTCAAAATTAAAACCAAGACTTTATCATGTTAGTAAACCTATCAACCAGTAAAACATTAAAACAAAATATTCATGAAATCATCGTAATATTTTCATCTTTCGTGCGACTGATAATTGAATCTGTGCGTCTGATACGATTTTCTTCTGTTTTTTTTTCTTTTTAAGGTTAAGACAAATGATGCAAGCTGCCAATATCTACCAATCATGCGATTCAAACGAGATCAGGAGGAGATAAACTTGACAGAATTTCCTCTTATTTTTCGTCTTGATTTGAGAGATCTGTCAAAAAGTCAAGAACTAGATAATTGAGAAAAATTATTGGTATAATGTTTTTGATATCGTTGGAATCAACAGAATTGTTTACTGTTTGATAGAGAGTTTGAAAGTTGTTTGGCAAGGTAAGTTTGTGTAAAGTTAATTTGCCTTAACACATATCTGTTGTGATTTGTTGAATAGAAAATATGGAGGAGTAATGTCTGTTTCGATTTATCGATTTTTTTACGCGAAAATAGAACGAAATAAGTTGTACAAGTGAATCATTATTGGGAGGAACACTACTAAGAATTCGCAGACAATGAGTACAAATTGAACACATTGAAAACACGACTAAAAAGGTTTTGAGTAAAGTACGAAACGTTATTAAGAAGATGGTTCAGCCTATTCTACGCTAGAAAAACAGATACTACGTCAACCGTAAACCGTTTCGAATGCGTTTTATGTGTACCGTACTCTCCTGAACTAAATAGAACAAACAGATATACATAGAGATAGAAAAACTGTTCTGAGACGGTTTACGGGAATATAATGCCGCCCTCATCTTAAATCTTAAATCTTAAATCTTAGATAAAAATTCCAAGAGACGTACCGGAAATAATCTTTTAATTGCCATATTGTTTAAACCTCTCTACAGCGTCAATACGATCCACCAAAAACTCTCACATTCAAGAAATGCATAACAAGATAAAAAAAGGAGTAACGTACACATTTTTCTACAAAATCTCTTAATAAAAGCGCTATCTTGATTTACTCACATACCCTTTCGTCAGTTGATTGTTACTAGTTACGTCACGAAATGCGTGAAATATCTGCGTGTGAAGATGATGACACTATCACTTCCGGAACTGTTTTTTGAAATTGATCAGTTATCGAGACCACAAGGATTCTATAAACGTTAAAATTAACTTGAAATAGTGGAGCTACAATAGTGAAATAGTTTTATTGTAGCTGAACCTGTTTTCTTATTGTTCCTGTTATCAAAATCCTTGGGTAGTTCTCATTTTCGTTTTTCAACAAAAAATTTCAATTATTAGGAATGCTTCTAATTTTTTGTACCTAGTAAACGAACAAACATAGTAAAAAAGTAAAAGAGAGCACTGCGAGGGAGGAGAGGGGTTTGTTGGTCACCATTGCTTCTAAGTAAAGAAACATACATTGACTAATGGAAACAACAAATACAACAGTGAAGGGAAACATCGATCTAAATATAGAAAAATAATGAAAAATTTCTAAGAGGATATTTAGTTAACGCACCAAGTCTAAGAATATTCTAAGAAATTACAACAATGAATAAAGCAAGGGATGAATCACTTCTATAAAAAGTGAACGAGATTTAAAAACAACAGCAACAACAGAATTGTCCAATATGTTGTTTTAGAATAAAACGAGTTGGAGCATCAATTGATTGATTGATAGATGGATGACAACTTGCCCTTCAAGAGGTTGTTGTGGTCGTTTACCACGCAAGTATGCTAAACAATGTGACAGCTTTGAATTTGACTCGCAGTTTGGTCAGTTTAGAACGTCAAAGTGGTAAATCAGGTGACATGCTTGTATGTATAACTTTGCTCACGAAGCTTTTCCCAAAACAGACCAGGAATATTCGAGCTTTGTAGTATTAATAAGAATGATGTATGAATAGAATTAGGATCTTTTATTTTCATATTTGATGTCTTAAATAAAACATCTTATTCCAAAGTGGGCTAATTTGAACTTTTGATGCTTGATCTTCTTCAATTCGTCATTTGTCGATGTATCTCTACGCACATCCTTTCCTTCCTTAAAGATTTAGACACAATAAAAAACTCAAGATAAATTTGTTGATTGGAAAAAACATTATGTAAATCTGTTTGGTTTACTTAGAACAGCTTAGAAATGAAAAAATATTTTTTGATTTTAGCAAAACATCAAATGACGACATCAGATTCTAGATGATGTAATTTCTAACCAATCAAAATAGAAAAAATACCTTATAGTTCATAGACAATCTGTAAAATACCCTTCTCATTTAACCTGGACTATTTTGAACTATTATACCATTCCACAGCATGCAATTAAAAAGGTAATGAGTGCTATGTCGTTATAAGATTAGATATTGTTACACATGAAATATGAGTCGACCATATAAACGCAGTTAATGATTTTGTAACTACCTTATGTATCTAAAGTCAACTCTTATGAAGATAAGAGGCTTTGTTTGGTGATAATTTGGACGTTTGAAGACTTTAAGTTATAGTACTTGTTTTTATCACACCAAAAGCACTGTAAAGGTGGTCCGAATATATATCATGATGCGGTGGGCTTACGGCGGGGTAGGGGAAAGGTGATGGTGATTTTTTATACATTGATACTCGATTTTCGGTTTTATTTTCTGTGATTAAAAGGCCTTTTTGTTTCGCGGGGGTCACTTTGACCCCCTAGTCTGGATAAGGTTAAATATTTTACAATGGAATTTAAGGTTAATGTTTTCTAAAGAGCAGCATGTTCAGAGACCTTACATCATTACATGAACGTAGCATTATTCTGCCTTTACACGTAAACTTGTTGACTAAATTCTAAGTTCTAAAAATGAGAAATAAAGAAACAAAGACACATAAATAATTTACCACTTCTGTTTTTCTCTTTGCCATTTCAAAACAAAAACTGGATGTCTTCTTGTATATTACCTACCAGCTTAGAATCAATCAATGTTATTTACTACTTCGCACCTCTGATACTTTTTCATAAATGTCATAGTTTTCAGTTTTATACTCGCGATCACTTTATAACCAATATCAATACCCATTGCGAAAGTGTTGCAGTTTCTGTCCGTGATTTCGTGAAATTAAAGTATCAGATTTTTTCTTTAAACTTTCAAAAGCATGTTTCCTTGTATGGTAAGAAGTGCCAAAAACGAACTAGCCTGCTGTTTTCTAAATATAGATGTGCTTAGAAATTTGAATGATAGGTCAATGTTTTTTTTTTATCTTTTTGTTGTAAAGATGAAAATGGGAGCTATTTTTGGGGAACGAATTAATTGAAAGACATATTCTCAACAATGCCATTATGATAAAGCGTACGAAGAAAGACTATTTTGTTTTTAAGTTCTTATCTTTTTACTTTCAACACACATCTGCGTCCTTTCACAGTGATTGTTAACAATATAAATTACAAAATTACAATAGCAAAAATAAAACAATAACGATCAAAATTAATGTCATGAGGCTTTTTTTTCTTGCGGATTCACTCGCGCAAATATTTGCTTGCTGTTATCGTAAGTAAAAGAAGCTATGGAAAAGTATGGATGGATATTTTCTTCTCTTTCTTCTATTTTATCATTTTTTAAATCCTTGCTGGAAGACTATATATGTAAAGAAACTGTTTTCCTCCTCCTTTCTTATTAAGTTTTATCCTGGTTTTATCGCTTTCATCTTTCAGAATATTTGTTCCTTAGCCTTCTAAAATCTAAGCATAACTTTTTTTTCAAATATGAAAATGTTTAAACTTCGCAAAGTTGTTTCATAGTCTCTTGAAACATACATATGTTATTAAAGCAATCCAATTTAGTTGATTACAACCGATCAAAGATTAGATCTTTATCAGTATTAGATCAAATTTTAATAAGAATATTGACTTAATCCAATGTAAAAAGTTAAAACAATACTGGTTAGAATCAGCCAATATTAAAAATGTACGAACATCGCTCGCCAGCAGTTCCAAGTTCTCACATGAAATTTTCTAAACCAAATCAAATATATTTTAGATTATTTTGAAATTGGAATCTGAAGTACTGATTAAAAATAATTGATGCTTGTTCTTACAGGAGATTTTCGTTTGCTCATTGGCAACACCATGAAATCTGTGTAGGGTTATTCAAATGTTTTTACTGATACCACGAGATATGATTTAGTTATCATTTTTAAAGATTTACACATTTGCGATTTGTCTAAACCAGTAAATTTGAATAAAACTGGACATTAAACTCTGGAAAATAAATATTTCTAGGCCATGGCGAAGGGTCAACAGATGCTATGCGAGGGAACAATAATGGTAACTTTAGTCATGGCCTCGATATAAGCACGTAAAGAGCTTTTTCATAACTGTTCTATCAAACCTTATATAACACAGCAAGACGTGTAAACATCGGTTTGCAAATAATGACATCCGAAAATCATAGCATGGTAGCACGGTAACATGGTATATCATTTGACGAAAAAAACTTCATTGGGTCAAACTAATTATGGACCATTAGCATTACTATTTCAGGACTACATATGGTATCTGATTTAACCAAAGATGAGAATAGTCGATTGTTTTATTGACGTAGGCTCAGATGACTAGATTTGATATTGTTGAGTGGCTGTTGGTTGTACAGGGAGTTACAGACATATCTCGAGGACAACTAAGCAACGCATGTTTCATCTGTGACTTTGGCGCAAGTAACCTCTGAAATTTGGATGAAGTATCTGAAAATTTTTTTGAAGAAAAAAATGTTCAATAGATCAGAAAGGTTCGTGCAATTTTTCCAAATTGCTTCGTAAAACGTCAAGATGACAGTCAAGATGAAATGAGCTCAGTGATATCTCAATCTAAAAATTTGACACTGATTGACGTCTGATTGAAAGTGTATACTTTCTTGATTCATTTGAAATGAAAAATTAATAAAACAAGGACTTATATCAAATCCCTATATTTCTGTATGCGTCTCAATATAGTCTTTTGGGTGTATATGATAAATAGCAATCGTTTTTCCTCGTACAACGATTCTCGAGCGGTGCCGTTGGAAAGGCGCAAATGAATATGTGAAACAAAGTCGGTATACAAAACATGCGTAACATACCTGGAATGTGTCAATTGCTGATAATGTCAAAACGTACAACTCCTACTGAAATACCAAGACTGATCTGTCTACAAGTCTGTTCCTAAATCGTGTAGTTTGTACTTCTATTAATTTAAAACGGGTTAGAAAAATAACTATTTATGACTTCAATTAGTGTCAGAAAACTCAACAAGGTTCTGTCAATTTAAGTTGGGAGAGGTAAAAAAAAAACACAATTCATGACCGATTCATAAATACAGGCTTACTTTTTATAAATACATAAATTCATAAATACATGGCTTACTTTTCAAACTAAAACAAAACGGTATTCATGGCAATCTTTTAAGTTTGTTTAAGAGTTATCTTCATAAC
>JAUKPT010001586.1:0-14911 GCA_032273505.1 Nanomia bijuga
TGAAGCTTTTGCTCCAACACTTGATAGATTTGCCCAATTTTTTATATCTCCATTATTCGACAGCAGTGCTACTGATCGCGAGTTAAATGCAATTGAATCTGAGCATCAAAAAAATATTCTTAATGATTATTGGAGAGAGAATTATATCAATAGAATGACTTCTAAACCTGGCCATGCATATGGTACTTTTGGAATTGGTAATCTCGAAACATTAAAAACTGTACCTACTGAACAAAATATTGATATTAGAGAATTACTTCTCGAATTCCACTCTAAGTATTATTCAGCAAATATTATGGGACTTGCTGTTCTTGGAAAGGAATCGTTAGACGATCTTGAAAAAATGTGTACTCCATTATTTATGAATGTTCCAAATAAACAAGTAACAGTTACTTCTTATGATGTTTATCCTTATGGAGAAGAAGAACTTGGAGTCATCGTTAAAATTCCAACAATTATGGAAATGAAGTCATTGCAAATGAAATTCATGATTCCAGATACACATGAACACTATAGAACAAAACCATGGGACTATGTAACCCATTTAATTGGTCATGAAGGGAAAGGAAGTTTATTATCTTTGCTTAAACAAAAAGTTTGGGTTAATAGTTTGTATGCTGGCACTGAAGATGGGTTGAAAGGGTTCGATTTCTTCTCCATAACAATGAGCTTAACAGATGAAGGAATGAACTTTATTTATGATATAATCGATATTTGTTTTCAATATATCAAATTAATGAAAAATGAAAGGCCAAAGGAATGGATTTTTAATGAAACAAAGAATTTGACTGAAATAAATTTTAGATTTAAAAACAAACGTGAACCACAATCTTATGTAACCGGTTTGTCTAACTCCATGCAATTCTATCCCCCTGAAGATGTTCTTTATGGTGGATACAGAATGGATTCTTTCAAACCAGAACTTATAACTGAATACTTGGAACTTTTAAATCCTTCTAATTTTAGATGCACTGTTCAATCTCAAATATACAAAGGAGAAACTGACCGTGTCGCTAAATATTATGATGCTGATTACAGTTTAGAAAAAATGCCATTTGAACAAATAAAGAAGTGGAAGAATTTAGAATTGCACCCTGAGTTAAATTTACCCAAAGAGAATTTATTTATTCCAGAGAGTTTGGATGTTGTTGTATCGAAAGAAGATAAAGAAGAAAAGAATGTTCCTGTCATTGTAAAAGAGAATGAGTTGATGAGAATTTGGTATAAAGCAGATGACAGGTTTTTCCTTCCTAAATCATCATTGAAGATTCGCATATCAAGTCCATATTCTAATATGAGTCCATCTCATGAGAATCATATCAGCATGTTTTCACAATTAATTGAAGACGAATTATGTGAATTTGCATATGATGCTGAATTAGCAGGTATTAGTTACTGTGTTGACTATGAGGAAAATGGATTAGCAATTGATTTTAGTGGTTTTAACAATAAGCAAATTGTTTTGTTGAAGAAAATATTGCATTATGTTATTAAATTAGAAGTGAAAAAAGATCGCTTTAATGTCAACAAAGTAGAATTACTGGATAATTTGAAAAACTCTGATTTGCACGAGCCTTATCAACAAATTGGCGAGTTGAAAGGCTATCTTATGTTGGAAAGAAACTGGAGTTCAGAGGATAGGTTGTCAGTTATGGATGATTTAACTGAAGATTCCCTGAGAATATTCATGAAAGATTTCTTGATGCATATTTATGTTGAATGTTTATTTTGTGGCAATCTCTTAGATGATGATGTCAATAAATTAAGTGATGCGATAGAAAGTTCTTTGATGATGGAAAACAAGGCACAGGCTATGCTTCCTATGCAGCACAATTTGAGCCGTGAGTACAAGTTGAAGAAAAATACACCTTACTTGTTTGAGAAGAAGAGTACAATTCATTCCAATTCCTGTGTTTATATTTACTTGCAAGTTGGATTACAGACCGAAAGGTCTAATGTTTTGTGTGAATTAGTCAGTCAAATGACTGAATCTTCCTTCTTTGACATATTAAGAACAAAAGAGCAGTTAGGGTATATTGTTTCAAGTGGTGTTTCACGATCAGACTCTGTTCAAGGTTTTAAAGCTTTAATTCAAACAGATAAACCACCTTCAGTTGTTTGTGAGAAGATCGACCAATATTTTGAAAATTTTACTGATACATTAGTTTCAATGACTGATAAAGAATTCAAGGACTATGTTGATGCTTTAGCTGTTAATAAGTTGAAAAAGCCTAAAAAACTGAATGAAGAAACACAGAATTATTGGGATGAAATATCGTGTTACCAATTTCATTTTAGAAGAAGTAAATCTGAAGTTGATGTGTTGAGAACACTTGCAAAATCAGACGTAATAGAATTTTATAAGAAGTTCATTTTACCATCATCGGAACACCGAAGGAATGTTACAATTGTTGTTCTTGGAAAAGATGCTCAAAGTATGACTGTAGAGAACAAGAATTATGAAGTGGTTGATCTATTGAAATTCAAAAATAGCTTAGCTTTGTATCCAAATGTCCAGCCATATAATGATGTGACAATAATATCATCTAAAAAGGAAAAACAATAATAATAATATATTTCTAGAACATTTTTGCACAAATGTGTATTTTAATTTTTTTTCAGTCTTTTTACTGATCTTTTTATGATAGAATCTATGAACTTTTAGTTAGGGTGTTATTTATATTGAGAATCTTATTTATAAAATGTACTATGAATTTTACTTCTTTTTCACTTCTTTTTGTATTAAGAGTAATCAAATTTATGTAATATTTGTTGTTGACATTTTTGTTTGTAAGGTTCTGTTGAGTTTTTGTAATTTCGTCATAAAAAGTGGTACAGTTCAGTGTGGCATTGCAGTCATTCATGTGTTTTAGGCAATATTTTTCTTTTCTTTTGGGGTATATCACATTGATTGATTCATTCAATTGAGTAAATCTTTATTTTCTTTGGGAATGCAAGTAAATGCAAGTAAATGATTAATGATTCCATGGTCTAATGGTTAAATAATGTTCTAATGCATTTTTGAAATATTGACTGCTGTTATCATAAAAATTAGATGATACAATTTTAAAATGACTTTAAAAAGTTGGTTAAACGAAAATTAATACACTGTGTTTTCCTTTAGAAAAATATTTTTCAGAGAAACTGAAATGCTAGACATATAGCCAAAAATCAGTATACCACCTCCCCTTGGTCAAAATCAGTATCTTAGTAACCTTGTACTTAAGTACTTTTAGCACTTTTTTGACCAAACTATTTCTAAAGTTTCAGCATACAACTACATGATCTGATGGTTATCCAAGCTAACGTGCGTCTTGCCATCTAGTAAGGTAAAGTAAGGTAAGGTATGCACTTATGATGAAACAGTCATGCATAGCTGTAGGCTAATCCGCGGGCTAAAGCTTCATCTAGTGTTTCGTCAGGTACCAACTGATTACCCAATTTCCCTTACATGGCATGGGTTGACTTTCTCTGTCATGGTTATCGCCAAGGGCAGACTGGGAAAAAAATCGACCCAGGCAAAGACTCATCACAGCGGCCCAAGCTTGAAATATTGTGGTGTATTTTTGCTTTGTTTAAGGTCTGGATATTAAGATATGATCTTCAGGGCGAAATGTTTTGAATCATTCATTCATTCATTAATCATTTATTCTACTGTAAGGTATGTTTATTTGAAAAAGGTGCATGGAACAGACTGGCATAAAATGATGGAATTTCAGAAGCGGTCAGGTGACGCCCGAATGCCCAATTGGACAGTCCGCCCCTTGTTATTACCTATGTGGTAAAGATTTCCAATCATTCAAATTATTTTCACCATTTGGATTTTTTGTTAAAAAACAAAAAAATGTCATTCTTGAAAAATGTTCACAATCACTCAAAAATCACTTTTTATCACAGATTTTACACAAAAATTTAAGTACTTTAGTACCATTTTACTAAAAGTTTTTGAGACTTTTTCTGGACACCAACACCCTACTTAAAGGCCTTATTTCATGTATTTTAGTATTGCCCCTCTTGCCCTGGTATCTCAGCATTTGAAAATTTGATGATAGGTGTACAAAAAGTTCATGCAACTTTATGACTGTTGTGTATCCCCATATCACCTGAGCCACTAGGGAAAACCCTGGATGAAGTTGAGTCTTACTCTTACTGATGTAAATCCTTGAAGAATAAAGGGAGGTGATAATCACAGGGGTTTGTGTTAGATACTTAAATTGACAGATTCTTTTTAGGAAATATATATTTGAAAGACCCTATTTTTTCTGATTTCTTAGAAAATTAATGTCCACATAAAAAAAAACCAGAAGATTTTGCAAGTGAAAGGATTCACAAAGATTTCTGGTTGCAAAAGTTTCTGAAATTAAATTACCCATTAGTTTTTAATTTATGTATTTCATGTTAGAATGAAAACCTATTAGGGTGATTTTTCTTAAGTACTGTGTTGTGTTCTTAAGGATGTTTGGTTACATTTTTGTTGATTTTTCTTTAAAAATAGTGATCATGATAACAAGCCTTATTTATAAAAGATAATTTTGTTTGCTATTAAAAAAGAATTATTTATAAAACAATTTATACTTCAATCAAATTTATAAATGTCTGATAAGGGAATTTTTTTCAAGTACATACTTAGGCGGCCTCATTTTTGCATCCAATGCTATCTGTATTTTTTGCTTCACTTTTTGTTCACACCTGAATAATTTTTGTTCAATCACTTCTGTATACCTTACTCCCTTCAAATTTCGCATGCCTCAAATTTTCGCTCCCTTTGCACCTTCAGTTCGCTTCCTTTAATTTCTGTCCTCCTTGGGAGTTATTACCTGTTTTGAATTCTTTGAGCATAAGTTTGCACCCTTTAACTCCCTTAAATTTCGCCTCCTATTTGTAATCGTACTTATTTGCTTGCTTTAAATCCCCCCTCGAGGCGAAAATAAAAGGCAGGCGAAATTTAAAGGGAGTTAGGTATGTTGATTCAACTTAAAATCATGCAAATTGATTATGATTTTGTAAATTCAAGGAAATCAATATTTCTAATAACAAAAACAGTAATTATTTAACTCATTATGATTATTGAAAGATCACTTCCTTTGATTTTTACTTAATCATTATTTAGAATCACATTTTTTCTACGCATAGCACATAAATGGGAGCAGAAATTGTTAATTGAGAGATAGTTTCAAATAACATGTTTCAAAGATTTATTAAGATTTAGGTTAAAAGATGTAATGCCATATCATCCTTTTTAAACTCTAGTCCATGTGTTGGTTTATTTTAAATGTATATATATATATGAATAATACTAAAGGGAGTATTATAAGAGAACATGTTATTCTACTACATATGTGTTTTACTCTACCATTTCATGTAGCGTCCTAATGACGTGGTACTAGGTCTCCTTTTTACAAAATTGCTGTACCTTGCTATAATACTTTGTTGTTTGTTGGGATGGTAAAAATAGTTCCTGTTTTTATGCTTCTTTCAAATAACTATAGGTTGTAGTCTCCATATTTTCTTTAGCCATCTCTTTCCCTTGTGTTTGCAGGACTACGATGTATTTGCCATGTATTAATTATTTTAATTTATCTGACATTTTTATTGTATTTTTAGCTACAGAGAAGATTATGAAATATATTTGGCTAAAAATAGTTCTTTAGTTATAGTCTACACTCAGGAATATTAGAAAGATTGTTTCCCTAATTTTTTGATGAAAAGAAGTCTGAATAAATTCATTTTGAAATCAAATAAATAAGCTTAACAATGGCATATATTTTGGTTGAAAACCCTTATTTTGAAAAGATCTTCCCCTATTCATGCAAGTCCATTTAAAATTCCAGATCTAAAATACTCAAAAGGAGGGATTTCAGTAGATGTAGGCTCTGGAATGCTCTAATAATGAAGTAGTAAATTACTATATGAAGCTTATTTCTTACTCAGAATTTGTATCCCCAGGTGGGTGGGAAGTTCAAATCCTTCCCCATCAAAATTGTAGCAATAAAACAGAATCACTGATAATGTTAAGTTGTGAGCGTGTGTGAGTGAGAGAGTCAGAGTGTGTGATGAGTAAAAGTAAGAGTAACAGCACAGAGTAAGTATACTCAGAAATAGTATCTAGGGTAAAAGCCAAAAGACCTCAGATTAATTTACAATCTTTGACAGTGTTAGAAGTCGTAATGTCTAGTACAAAGGCGCATTTGTATTCACAAAAGGGTAGAAAGTCTTATTTTAATTTTATAGGAACAAGGTTTGATTAGATATCTTTAATTGCCAATATGATTCTGAAGATATAGACTGTTTTTTACTTCATTCTTCAATTATTTATTTAGAACTATACAAGCAATGTATGTAACCCACACTAAAGAGGATTTTAAAAATCAAATACGTAATGTACTGAGTACTATAATATTCTGTCTTGTGTCGAAGACTGCCCCACAGGTGTTTTTTCCCGAATTAAGATACTTTTTTACTGACTTTTACTATTGTCACAAGGCCATGGTGAAGCAATTGGATTTTGCTAGTAATGAATTTTGTGGATTTTGCTAGTAAAGCTTACATTTGTCGTCACTCAGAATTTTACTAGTATTTAAAATTTCTAAGGACACTAAAACCTGCTTTCCAGGTTCTAGGTCACCTCAGATTCATCATCAACTCTAGCCTGACTTGGACTCTTGTTTTCATGGCTTATTCATTCTGGTTTGGCACTGTCGCAGCTGGGTTGTAATTCATGCGGTATAGGGTGGGGGTGTGTCTAAGGTGAAATACTGAGATGTTGCTCTCTGTTAGGTATGTTGTAGCCTTATGTCTCAGGTTTTCAAAATGGGCTCATTTGCCTGTTAATTCCAAATCGTTCTCATTTTATGGCTGATTTCGTGAGACATATGGTTTTCGAAAATCCCATAGAAATCCCTAGACATTGCTGCTTATACTTTTTGTATAACCCTATTTTCTAGACCTGGTGTGAAAATCACCATTTTTTGACCACCAGAAAACAGAAAACAAAATCTGTGTCTTTCACCTTAGACCCCCCTATACCCTTAATAGAACTAACAACATTTCAAATGTACAGATGACAATTTTGGGAGTCCTAAAATGCCCATTTTCCATAAAGGCCCAGCTTATCCTGAATTTTGATTTTTTTTTTTTTAAATATTTTATTTTAATACTATCATAAAAATCATAAAAAATGAAGGCCACCATAATTTGAAGATAGATCATTTTAAAGCCTACCTAAAGTTTTGTTTTTATTGTTTCTTTAATATTTTTTCTTTTAAGACTAATATACAAAATGCTTGGAAGATTAGCTGTTTCAAGATTGGCTCGCCGAGCAACAATTGCTAAGCCTAATCAATTGATCCGAATGGGACACGCTGAAGGTCCAGGAACTGTAAGAACTCTTTTTTTACTTTATTTTTATTTCATATTACATTTTTATTACATTTTTATTCAATACATTTCTCTTGAAATAACCATTATCAAGTCATTAACCATTGGATATCAAAGTTGTTTGACAAGAGCTTAAGACAATTCACACTTCTTTTCAAGACAGCTTGTCTTGATTGATTTAAAACTAGTTCAAATCCAAAAACGAAAATACTACAATTGTCTAATTGTGCTAGGCATAGTTATTTTCCTTTGGATCATTTGGTAAGTGGATTTATGCATATGCATTAAGAATTGGTGAGAAAAGGAATTATGACATAATTTCTCCAACTAACAAACTGACATTTCTCCTCTTTTTTCCATTTTAGACCATGCCATTTCAGATCAAGAACAAGAATCGATTATTATTCGTCATGTGCTCATATTTAGGACTTGGATTTGCTATTCCATTTATTGCTGTTCGATTCCAGATGTACAAGAAAAGTTCTGCATAAGATAGTTCTATCTATGTATATATATTTTTAGACAGAATGTTTTGTAATGTTAATTCATGTTAATAAATTTGATGTGGAAATTATTATTTTTATTTTTGCATTTACATATTGAATTAACATATTTACATTGTCCAAATGACAGCTTTTTTGCTGACAAGATTTCCATTTTTAAAATTGTTTCCTTTATCAACTTCATAAGGTCTCGAAATCTGTTTAATTTTGACCTCAAGGGAAATAATATGGTTAACCAAATATTGGACAGGTTCAAGTTAAAAGGGCCTAAATCAGACATTTTTAAGGTACTAAATTCAGTGCACATTTTGCGGGTAAAAATGATTTTAAATTATGATGATAATACATATACTGAATATCCCATCTCTTAGCATTGTCTCATTGCTGAGAGAGGTTTAAACTATGTGCAAAAAATGAGGGTAACAAGTGGCTGTCATTATATTGAATAGTGTTCGAATAGTAGAGGGTAAATAGGAATTGTTACTGGTTATAGGTCCTTAGTATTTGTTTTGACCTTAATGTACAAATTATGCAAGAATATGAGGGTAACATTAAATGGTTATTTCTGTTGAGATCAATGACATTTCATTTGCTTGTTGTGGGTTGAATGTGGTGTCATAAATGTGTAAAATTGTGAGGATAAAGTCTTTTTATACTACTTATATAGGAAAACCTGGCCTTAAGTGTTGAAATACATTATTGTTGAATAGAATGAGAGTAATATATTAAATAATATTTTCCAACAAGGTGGGTGATTCAAGGTTGATTTTTCAGAATTAATCCCAATTTGGAGTGGATGTTCTATGGTCTCTATTTTCAGTTAACTATCCCAATTTACTGCACATTTACTTGAAAAACCTAGTGATTTGTTAAAAACTATTTTACCTCTCACTAGCATATGGGTTATACAGAATATACAGGATGAAAATTGGACCTCTAGGATTACCTGGTAAGAATTATGAGGGTAACAGCAGTAATCATATTTCATCTTGTGTCAATTATTTTATTTTAAAATAAGGGGAAATCAATTTTACCCTCTTTTTTCATAATCCTCTAAAGTTGTTTTCAAAAATCTTAGAATTAACCTCAATGGAAGTATTAAGCCATCAAATGTCCATAAATGAGAGTAAAACGAAAATTATCCAGAAATTTATTTTTAAAAAAAGGGGAAAAGAGCACAAGAAAAGAAATCACTTTTACCCTCCTTTTCTTCACAACTCTCTTAAGTTCTTTATAAAAATCTTAGAATTAACTTAAATTGAAATATTAGGCCATATAATATTGCATTAGAATTGTTAAAATTTTCATCAAATGTCCATAAATGAGGGTAACACGAAAATTAACCATAAATTGTTTGTTTACTCGCAGATATTGAGTGAAAAAAGTGAAAAGATGCCAAATAAGGATTATGGAGTTATAATCCTTAACATATGTAAGTTATAGGACTCAGTGACCTTCCAGTGCAAAGTTATGAGGGTAACTAATCCAAAAATGTCACCCTCAATATTTTGCACATTTCTAAGAATAACCTTATACATCAATACTTTTCTGAACTCCTATGACATGAAGAAAAGATTTCATGAGACAAAAAATGCAAAACTTTATTCTAGGAGAAGTTATTGATGATAACTATTTTCTCTATGTCACCCTCAATTTGAGGCACTTAAACATACAATAAGTATTCTGCCAACTGGTCAAATCCTTCCTTTTGCAGTTACCCCTTAAAATTCTAAAATTTCAGAGAATTTCATACACTTCATATTAAGTTACCCTTAGAAATATAAAAATTGTCCAAAAATCGAGAAAAAGTGAATGTCTGATTCAACTTGAACCTGTCCTATTTTGGAAAACATAATTACCCGGTTGTTACCAAGTTTTAAATAAATATGTAAGAAAACATAAGCAGTGTTATAAATAAGATTTTTACTTTTGAACATTCTTGTGTTGTACAGTTCTGACTAGGATACTCCGACCTAGATTCCTTAATCCCATTTAGAGAGAGAACCATTTATTTAATTAAAATTCATTCCAAATGTTTTTAAGTTCCCCTCTCAATTTCTCATTTGTTAAAGAATTCAAAGTCCAACAAAGTAGCATTCAATAAAAGATTGTTTTTGGAGGAGCCTTTTTTTTCTCTTTTATTCTTCTTCACAGCAAGATGTGTTTCTTCTTCTGAGAAACATAAATTCAAAATCTACCTCTTAAGCTATGTAACGTCACTACTCTTCACAACACAAATTGTTGTGACAAGTTGTGACGAAAACTCATTGCAAACTATGAAGTATTCCTCACATTCAGCATGTTAGACCTTTCCATCACATCAATTGAGTCGGGTTAGTTCATCCTGGAAAAATGTAATTATAACCACTTCAAAGTGCTAAGGGGCTTTGTTGCTAGTTCAGTTTTATTTTTTCTTCTCTGGACTCCTCTCTGCTTATTACTGACATAATGTTTATTCACATATTCATATGTTTCTCTGTTTGTCAGACCCAAACTGTAAGTTCTTCAATAACTTTGAATAACTGCAACAATGATTAACTGCTTATACGATTGTCTCTTTCAACACAATTCAAGTTTCCAATCGTTTATGACACAACTATACACAAAGTTGTTTTTTTGACCAAATGAACAGCCTAATTATGCACTAATTATGTGAATTCCTTTATTGATTATTAATTGTTATTATTAATTATTAATCAAAATTCCAAATTCTTATTTTTGCCATTTTTTTCAGAGTTATGCAGCGTTTATTGTGACTGACTAATTGTCAAAATGAATAAGGTAAAATTGGTAATGTGAGAAAAAAGACTGGTTTAGGTAAAATAAATATGTAAATCACACAAATTCTTTTTTTAGTCTGCTTAAAATGACCAAAAATGCTAGAAAAATGCTTATTAAACTGTCTGCTGGATGGAGGCTTGTTTACATATCTTTAAGTCATCTAGTTTCCTCCTCATGTTTATTTTCTTGATATCGATACAATCAATTGAATTATTGTCTTAGACAATTCTTTCTTGTATCCTTTTGATGATACTATGATACAATTAATTCTTTTGGTTTTATCTTTTAAGAACTTGTCTAAAAATAATTAAAAATGCTTGGAAGATTAGCTGTCTCACGATTGGCTCGTCCAGCAGCTATTGCCAAGCCAAATCAATTGATCCGATTGGGACATGCTGAAGGTCCAGGAACAGTAAGAACTCTTTAGTTAATTTTTTACTAGATATTCTATATTTTGATTGTTACTTTTCATTTGCATAAGTTTCATACTTTCATACATCAGTAAGCATTCATATAATAAGGGCTTGATAAGTGGATAGTTAGTCTGTAAATGTTCCGACTCATGAAAAAATTTAGACAACAAACATTCAAAAACTTATCTTCCTCTCTCTAAATCCCATAAACATCATTAGAATTGCTGATAATCTTCCAGCTGTTTAGACACAAAATGTATGGAGAACATTCATAGGTCTTAAATTTTAGCTAGCCTAATTCCAAAACCCTAATTCTTTTTGTTAAACTTAATACCATATTTTGACATAATTTTTGTGAACTTAAAGGTCGGAAACTTTGTTTGGCAGAAACTTTCGCAATTTCGCAGTTTTTGGGCTTTTCCCAAAAAGTTAATTCCGCAAAATTTTCAAAATCATTGTCCGCGAAAGTTTAATCTCGCGAAATTTTCACTTTATTCAAAATTTTACTTTTCGTGTAAAAATATATGCAGGGGATAAATGTAGATTTATTGAAAAATGAGAAAAAAAAACACTTTTCTTTCTTCTCATTATTTTTTCAAAAATCCTCTTTCCGTGAAAGTTTATACTTGCGAAATATCTTAAATTTGATCATCCGCAAAAGTTTATTCCTGGGAAATGCAATGATTTCGTGGTTGGCCAGATCCGCGAAAGTCTCTGGTCACAAAAGTTTCTGACCTTAAAGTATACATACATGCTTGGAAGTTGGCATGGATATATATTGCAACTAATCCTTAACTAAATTGCAAACCTTGGTCTCTTTGGACAAGTCTGTATATTTAATCAAAAAGAATTAACTACTAAATCTGCTACTTGACCCCCTTCCCATTAATGCATATGATAACTGTTCAGCCATGTTTTGCCATATGCGATGATGTAGTTGTTGTTTCCTTAACAAGTTGTTATTTTTATATTTTTATATTTTTAGACCATGCCATTCCAGATCAAGAACAAGAATCGATTATTATTCGTCATGTGCTCATACTTAGGACTTGGATTTGCTATTCCATTTATTGCTGTTCGATTCCAGATGTACAAGAAAAGTTCTGCATAAATTCAATTTGACACTTCGTAGTATTCCTAATGAACAGTAATTATTAAAATGTTGATGTGATCAAAATAATGAGAATAAAAAGACTTTATTGTTACATTCATGTTGATTGCATTGTCTGCTTGTTTTCCCTTGTTTTCCCTGAGGTATTACTGTTCCTACCTCCCCTGGAATTTTATCTATTTACATTCTTAAAAGTCCTTACAACCCTGAACAACCTTATAATTAAGTAAGCTTGATTTTATGAAAAAGAGATAAATGTGAGGAAAAATGTCTTTTCTTAATAAGGTTATTAATTGAGTTTTTTGGACTATTTTATTGCCTCAATTTGCAGGATTTGGGCAACAGTGAAAATTCTGACCATAATAATCACCGCTGTTATGGGGTACCCAGGGCATTTTTAGTTCAATTTTTACTGCTTTCCTCTTCGTTTAAGCCACCCAATATGTAATGATTGCGACTTCTTTAACTAGTTGTTTGTCCCTTAAGTTGCTCTACTAAGTATCCTTCAAAAGTCGTTTTTTGGTGATTAGGCTAGATTATTGATTTAATGTAATGCATCAATTTTAACTTTGTGTGGTTTCTTTGATTTATTAATTGTTTAATACCAATATGCGTCTTGTTTGTTAGTTTGTAAATCTAACTTTACTGCTAAAAAACATAGAAGGTATTCTTTTGAAAAGACGTATGATTTAAACTAAAAGAGTTAAAAAGTTAAAAAAATTTCATTAAAGTGCAAAAAAAGATGAAAAAGTATAACTACGTGCTTTTCTATGTACATCTTTTGTTTTGATTTTAGAATTTATTGCACTATATGATTTATTCCATTTAGATAGGACTCGTTTGAGCTGGTTTGAGTGCCAATTTAATATATCCCTTTTGTCAGGCATTTTGTTTTTCAGATTTAAAATTAACTTAGTAGGTGATGCTAAAGCATCAAATGTATCATTTTAAAAAGAGAATACACCATTAGACACCCTCTCAATTTGCTATAGTATATCACCAATTCGCCCAAGAGTTGACTGCATAAGGAAGAGTGTTGGTCATTTGAAGTCTATAATTTAGGATAATTGTTGTTAATCATCAAATTACATGAAAGGTACCATTTTTAAAGACGTTTGAGTGGTTTCAAGATTTTATTTTAATGTTGTGAAGAAGAAGATCATCAAAAAAGTTTGTTAACGTCTGATGTTCCATAGAGGGGCAGATAAAGAAGAAGAATTTCGATAAGTATGGTTAAGAGTGAATAGTTTTTCTCATAAAGAGCACCTTGAAACAAAAGGCATATAATTGATGAATAAATTGAAATCAGAAGATGTTCAACATGAAAGTTTCATTCTTTGATGCATGAAAAGCACTTTTCATAAAAAATCATTCAATGCATACTCCTGTCCTTAAATGAAAGAAAAAGTTAATAATGATATGTCTGGGAAAATGTCTGGAATTATGTCTGGGAAAATGTCTGGAATTATGTCTGGGAAAGTGTCTGGATATTGAAATTCAAGAAAAGCTGTCTTAAAAATAGGTGAATTATACATTTTTAAAGTTTATCGAACATAATTTTAATGGTTACTGGTTCAAAAACTCATCACTTACCACTTGAACTTTAACTCATCACTTACTAGTTTATACTGGTTACCACTTGATTTTTCTTTGGCTCACCTTATATTTTTTCCCGGAATATCCTGCTTTTTAGAGAAAAACGAAAAATGTACTGGAAATTTCCTTGATAATTTTGATAGAAAGTTCTCAAGTAGAATGATTTTTCTGAAGATGAATATATCTCCCTTTCTGCTCTTTTTAAAATGACTTTTATTTTCTGAACATGTGACGTCACGTCACAAAAAAAGTAAAAATCCTATAATTTAAATTGTGGTTGAAACATCTTGACAGATATTATGGTGGTCTGTAGATTGGTAAACCTAACTATCAGGCAGGGGAGACTTTTTCTGCCCTGAGTTACCCTAAACTATGATTGAGACAGATCTTTACGAAAGTTCCACATAGAAAACCCCACTATCATTCTTTTTAGACTCCATAGTAAATATTTGACGACTTAATTATATTTATTCTTTATGATGTGCACATGGCTGATTTTGTAGTCCCTCCATTAGAGCACACACCATGGCCAACACCGTCAAGAGCTATCTATGGATTTGTTCTGTATGTGACAACTTATGTCATTTTTGGTAAGAATAGCTTTGTATTAGTATTTTTGACGATTGAAGCATTTTTTGAAAGTTATCTTTTAATATACGTAGTACTAAGATGGACTAATTAGTTGCATGTAATACATGGTATTTCCCAAGCCATCCTAGTGTAACAAAACGTAACAAAATACCAATGACCTACTAAAATCGATGAAATGAGGTCAGTGGCGGATCTGGAGTGTCTTCAGTATCTTCATGAAGACATTCATTTTTGTTAAGAACAATATTTTTGAACAGTTTTTTAATATTTTAAGACTAAGTTGGAATTAAATATTGCTAAACTGGGTTCCAGATAAAGGCGAAATATGAGGACAATGAGAGAAAAAAGGGCCTGAAGTATATGCTTCCATGCATTTTCAGTGTTCCAATTATCAAAATTTCCCACAGCTTGAGGTAAATATCACTTTTGAAGACACTCAGAAATTGGGCCAGATCCGCCACTGCTTACCAATCTAAAATGAAGTAAAATGATGTACATACAGCTTTATATATGTTTGAATAGATTATATTTCTTCATTA